>VDFB02203148.1:0-12564 GCA_007258455.2 Sequoia sempervirens | reverse complement strand
CTTTTGTCTTCTCGACGACTAGTGGTGGGACCTTATTGTTATCTCCTAGCACGTGGGTTGGACCTTAGGGTTCCACATGGTCGAGTGGGATGTGCCTTGTACTCCATTGGGTTCCCTCACTTTTTTCATGTTCGTGAGACTACTCTTGGATATGAAGACTACTACACTTGTTTCAGTTTGCGTGTACTATCTTTCTCATACTTGAATTATACCATAAATCAATTGTATCATGTATTATACTATTGACGCACTCTCACATGTATATGAGGAGACAATGTTATTCAAGATGTAATGATGTAATATTGTAATTCATTGTTGGACTCTCTCTTGTAATAGATAATGTTAATGATGCACCATGTAATGTTAGTTAATGAGATTGATTATGAATGGTATCTATTATGTCATGTTGTGGTTATTTCATATTGGTAGATCATTTAAAATGTGATGTATGAAATGAAACTCATATTGTTAAATGGAATTTAATGAGATGATTTATAGATTTAGAGGACTTAGATTAGAATTCAAGTTATTGTTTATTTGCAATCTTGTGTATATTAAACCTTTTGGTAAAAAATAATCCCATTTTAGGTGTTTTTGTGTGTTGTCCTCTAGGGTTTCGTGGTGGGGTGTTACACATGTAATTGGTTCACTTGGTTTCCAAGTGATTTTGGGAAAATATGAATAGAGAGTGTAAAAGGTGATAGAGTTGTGTTCTACATTGTGCTCTACATTTCTTCATGGTTGAATATGTGATTGTGCAGTTTGGAGGAGATGATCAAAGGTGTTATATCTAGAGTTTCAATGTCTGGATCATGCGAAAGTGGAAGATGTGTCTGACAGTGTGTTTCCTGTGATGAAGGTTGTCTGGGAGAAATGGAATTGCTCTACATTTGTTCGTGTTGAGGTTTCTTGTCTTATAGATTTGGGAATGTGCTAATATTTTCTGTATCTACTTTCCCTTGGAGTGTTGAGTGTTCATCTATTCCACAATGTTGGTTAGTGAGTTGTATGTCTATGGCAGTATGGTTGGCTGCACAAGATGATAATATTCTCAATTTCAAGTGGTTGTGACAGTGTTGAACATTGAATATTCTAATGGTGTTTGAATATTCTGGGATGTTGTGTGATGTTACTTTGTGGTCTATAGGATGTTTTTGGACCTGGTGAAGAGTGAATTGATTGTTTGTTAGTGTTAATGTAAGTTCGGTCGACCTGGCTTGTTAGCATTGATTATGGAGTTGGTTTTTTGTTTTTGAAAGGATGATGTAGCGTGTTGGTGTAGATTTGGGTCCTAGTTAACCCATAGTGTGATTTTCCTTCACTTCTTTCCACCATGGAAGTGTTTGGTGCCAACCTATTTGGTGGTTGCACATTTGGGATGCATACATTTCATTGAGGCCGACCTAGAGATGTTGTTTGAGGTTGTGATTGATATATAAGAAATGTTAATTTTTGGAGATATGTTTGGTGTGTTGTGTGATGTGAAATGATGTGAATGTGATTAGGTGTTGAGACTTGAGTGTAAGCTTAAATGCCTAAGGCTACCCAAAGGAATGAGCAAAAGGTATCTACATTTTTAGTGTACTTGAAGTTGCTGGAGGTAGTGAGCCGAAGTTGCAGATGGTGTAGAGTTGTTGTGGTGGATCTTCCTATTGCTCCAAGGTAGTAAACCTCCTTGTAATAGTCTTCTTCTATTCTCTTTTATTTTGGGCAGTGAGTCCTTTGGGTAGTGAGCCATTCTTTTCTTCTGGACAGTGAGCCCTTCTGGTAGTGAGCCTATTGTATTCAGTGCTTTTATTCATATATATGTGAGTTAATCCTCACCATTTTTTTTTCCTTGATTAGGGTTTTCCATGTAAATCTGGTGTTCTATTATGTATGATTGTTGATGTGTTGATGTTTCATTTTTTACATTCATGTTGGTGCATAATAAGGGTTTGAATGTTTTAATATACAACTAATTCACCCCCCTCTTAGTTGGCCTATGTGTCTAACAAAGTGAAATATCAAACATGTCAAAAGAATGCACCAAGAGACTCCCTCCCCCCCAAATCACTCAATCAATAATATACCAATATTATGATTTGACACTTTATATGTAGTGCAATTAAAATACCATAAATGTTTTCCAAAGTTTACAATGCCAAGATACATTAAATATGGAAAAATACAACAATATCTTGGAGGGAGATCCGCAAATTGAAATTATACTTTTCCAATATAATCTAGAGTGAAATGAAGCCTTCCTAGAAGGAATTTTTTTCTCTAGATGTTAGTTTATCCAAGTTATCAACTAGAATAAAAATATGCACAAATATGAATAAAAGATACCTAGAGATAAATCTAGAAAAATTTCTTAGATATAATTATAGAGCTCCTCAATACCTTTCCAACTCTACATGAATCACAAAAATTGGATAAACGAGAAAAAATTGTGAGCTTGGAAGTCCAAATGAGAGATTTGACTTCAAATAGCAATAATTTTCACAAATAGCTAGATCTATTAATGAAACTTAGACCACTAGAAAGTACATAGAACCAGATTTACAATGATATCTTGATTGTGAAAATCTAACTTTTGGATTAAAATTTACGAATTTATGAAAAAAAGTTGAATTTATCTAAAGTGATGACCCTCCTAGCAAAAAAAAATTTCTTCCAGAAATCAAATTTGTCTAAAATAGACAAATTTTATATGAAAATAGGGGTTTTGGGGCCATCTAAATGTAATGGAAACATCCATTTGGGTTATAAGTGCTCCAATAATTTTTTTTACTATATCTAAGCTTCAAACCCTAGTTTACAACTATATCATAAGTGGCCAAATTGAGTGAAATAAAAGCTATATTTGAATTTCTTGGACATTTTAAACTCAATAGTGAGCTTATGTTTGCACCAGAATTCTCCAAAATGAACCTGCAATATAAATATATAAAGAGAAAACCCCAAATCTGGTATTTCTATGATTTTTTTCTAATTCTTCAGGTCATCATATGATGCAAGAGGAAAATAATCAACTTTTCAAGATACACCAAGATTTACAACCTTGCAATAACTCAAGAAAAAATCACCCTCAAATCAAAGAAGGGGATTTGTAGATCTAAAGATCTGATACCATGTTAGATTCACTCAAGGATTCAAGCCTCTAGGATCACCTACAAAACCAAAAATAACCTTCTACAAGAGAGAAAAGCAAGAGCATAAATTTGCAATAATGAATGCAATATAATATTAGATCAAATGTGATCAATATGTATTGCACAAGATTGTAATGGAATGAAATTAAATGGAATACAAATGAGAAACCCTTAGTTATATAGCCAAGGAGAGACATAAGATTAGACAAGATCATTACAAGTGTCTTAATCCTATGTCATGAGACAACTAACTCATCAAATATTAAATGGCCTAGTAAACAAGTAGTAGATGACATGATAAGATAAGATAAAATCACATGACACCTAAGAGTTCTAGAAATATTCCTAGGATTTAAGTAAACTTAACATGCAAATAGAACCTATAAGTGAACTAGATAGTTAAAATACCTATTTACACCAACAATTTATACGACAATCCATCTGCATACATTTGTCGCCTATCCTCCCTCCAAAGATGAAATATATCTAGTTTTATAATAATAGACCTAAATAAATAAAAAATGGTTTGCATTAAAGATGTAAATCATGCTACATGGGGGGAATGTTAAGCACGTTTTGGATCAAAACATTTTTTTCTTGAAGTGTGGTTATATTTTCATTTATATTTTCTTGCAAGTGAGCCTCATCAGGTGGAGGGGGTGGGGGATTTTTTTGGGGGTCTATTTGGAGGGCTTTAATGTGGGGGTGTTGAGGTGGGGGATTTGAGGTGGAGGGTTTTTAAGTGGAGGATGGTTCGTTTACAAAACTTCTTCTAATAAAAATTCATACTTTGTTCGTATTTGGTCCATTGGAATGTAATGTGGACCACCTATATTTACAATTAGAAGAAAATAAATAAATAAATACTTTTACATAAATCAAAATGTTAAATTTTACATGCACATGTTAATTTTATCCATGTTGAAAACTTATAAATTTATATAAATGAATAAATAAACAAATGTTTATCACTATATATACATCCAACATAACAAATATTAACACATGACTCAACTCACCGCTATGATGTTTCCCCACCGGCTATTTTTGAATTTCCCGTCATCATGGTGATTTGGTCGGCCATGGATCGGTTGGTTGGGGGCCCGAGAAGGCTCCCCATTCCAAGGATGTTGTCCTTTTTTGTTGTGCCTGTGGTGGTAGACCAGTTTGGCTATTCCCAATATGACATCCCCTCCTCGTACTTCAGTCCTTTCCCCTGGGGAAAGGACAAAGGGAATCTCTGGGAAGTCATCCATTTCACCATCTTTTGGGCTCAACTCTTTCTTCTTAGAGGAAGCACCAACTTCCTATGTGGACAAACTGGTGGGGTCTAACTCACCAGCTTTGAGTAAAAGGCTATTGGAATCTGCTTCATGCTTAGTGACTAGCTGAGAAGTAGATGTCCCTTAGGTTCTAATGCTGAAGGTGATGGATAACCTAAAAATGGCACTTGTTGGAATTTTTTTGGCATACAGGCGAAATATTGAATTAGTTCGTCAATGGGTTGCTTCCACTTGGAATCTGAAAGGCAGCGTCACCATAAATGTTATTCCTAGTGGCTTTTGCTTCATTTATGGTTTATGAAGACATGTTGAAGGTTTTAATTGGGGATCCTTGGGCTTTTGACTTATTTTTTAAAAACTTTCTCTCCCTCTGCAAATGGAAGCCGGGTTTTGACCCGTCGGTTGACTTGGGGGCCTCGACTCCAACCTGGGTTCGCCTTCTAGGCCTCCTACTAGAATTTTGGGAGAAGGGAATCTTAAAGGGCATCGCCAACTCCTTTGGGAGTCTTTTGGCTATAGATAAGATAACTCAGGAGAGATCGAGATTGGTGTATGCTCGAATTTGTGTAAATGTGGCAAATTATATGGTCCTCCCTTCCTCAATCCTGCTTAAGTCTAAGTTTGGTAACTGGACTCAACCCCTTGAGTATGAAAATGCCCGCCTCTTTTGCCAATAGTGTAAGAAGTTTGGCCATCTAATAGAATCTTGTGGGAATAAATCTGGTGAGGGCTCAAAGGCTAAGGAAAAAATTTTATAAGAGGACCACTCGGCCAATGAAATGGCTTTTGGTGCGCAACCTACTCCTATTTTAGCTCAGAAGGTGTTTGTTCCCCTCATGAAGGATAATCTGGATTTGGACATGAAGTTTGTTTCTAATCATCTTTTTGAAGTAAATGACTCAATTTTCCTGAACCTTGATGTGGCTGCCCCTGCTTCTTCCCTTCCAACTCTGAGCTTTCCTACAATGGAGGATACAAGAGGGGAAAATGTAAATATGGAGAAGGTTCAAGTTGGGGATCCCCTGATAGAGAAAAATGTGTTGGCGCTGAAGGTGAAGGAGCAAACTTTTGGTGCTAGTGAAGACCTTAAAGAAGGTGAGTATGTTCTATTTGATATAGTCATGTCTTTGGAGGGCATGAACTCCTCATCTTGAATTGGAGCAAGAAAATTGAGTGACTTGTTGGCTCTTCTTGGCTTCCCTCAAGGGTCTAGTGATAAGGAGGATGAAGAGGGATGGTCCCAAGCTTCAAAAAAAGCCAAAAATAAAAAGAAACCGAATATGGGAGGAGGTAATAAGGTGGAAAGACCCTCCCAAAAGGACTCTAGAACTAAAGATACTGTGAGGGATGTGGCAACTAGAAAATAGAGAACCTTGGACTTGATCGCAGGATCAAAGCCCAAGAAGAAGTAGCCTGAAATGCTGCCTTGGGGTGGAGGTGGGGTTGATTTTTATTTTATCAATGAAGTACCTCTCCTAGAACATAAGGGGCCTTAATAGCTCATATAAACAGTTTTTGGTGAAATATTGTATTCTTGACAATAAAGTGGATGTTCTCCTTTTACAGGAAACAAAGATGAAGAAAGAGACTTTTGATAAAGCTATTTTGAGTATCTGTCCAGGAGCTAATTACTTTGTTAGTGAGGCTGAAGGAGCTTCAGGTGGTATTGCTACCCTTTGGAATCCTTCTAAACTAAAAGGCACTTTGTGTTCAGCTTGTAAGAATAGCCTTTTGATTACCCTTGAAGACATTGCTTCCCATGAGAAATGGAATCTTATAAACATTTATGCTCTAAATTCAAGTAGGGACAAAGTTCTACTTTGGGAACAACTAAGTGATGCTATTTATGTTAGGAAAGATGACCACTGGATGCTTGGAGGGGACTTCAATTCTCCTCTCCTTCAAAAAATTCAAGAGGGTTGGATGATTATTCTAACAGTATGATGGAGTTGGCTAAGTTCTTCAATTCGACAGGTCTTATTGATATCCTCATCTAAGGAACTAAGTATACTTGGTCTAACAGAAGGAATGGAAACCATCTAATCCAATTCAAACTGGATCAATTTTTGATCTCTGCTAATGGGAATATTTCTCAATTCCTTTCTCTTTCGGCTCTCCCTAGGTCCAGTTCTGATCATAATGCCTTAGTGCTTAAAAGAAATGTGAATCATAATAGGGGACCTTTCCCTTTCAAATTTGAAGCTATGTGGAGTCTCCACCCGGATTTTACTACTTTGGTTAAAACTTGGTGGGAGGAACCTATAATAGGCACTCCTATGTATTGCCTAGTGGAAAAGCTAAGCAGAATAAAGCAAAAAGTGAAAGGGTGGAATAAGGTGACTTTTGGCAACATCTTTGAAATAAAGAACAACCTGGGAAAAAGTATAAAAAAGGGTTCAAGATATCACGGAGGCTGGCCAAGTGGATGAAGAGATATGTGCTAAGGAAAGAGACCTCAAATCCCAATGGTATAAGATAAACAAAAAGGAGGAAATCTATTGGAAACAAAATTCAAGGGTCCAATGGCTAACGAAAGGGGATAAAAACACTAAATTCTTTCACCAATCTACTCTGAAACATAGAAGCAGAAACAAAATCAGACCACTTGTGAAAGAGGATGGCTCTATTGTGACCAATGAAAAAGATATTGCTCAGGAAGCAGTTAACTTCTTCTCTACCTCATATGGATCCTGGAAATGCTCTTCAGGTAGATGTTGACTTTCTTGAAGTGATCCCTAATATAATTTCTCATATAGACTTAAAGATGATGACTAATGTTGTATCTATGGAAGAAGTCAAAAAGGTAGTTTTTTTCATTTAGAGCTTTTAAAGCTCCTGGCCCTGATGGGTTCCCTCCTGCCTTTTTCCAAACCTACCGGGACATTGTTAAAACTGATCTTTTTAATGCTGCTAGGGATTTCTTTAGGTCAGGCAGGCTGTTGAATCAAATGAATGCTACTTTCATAGCTCTTATCCCCAAATATGTTGATGCCTTAGCCATGAAAGATTATAGAACTATCAGTCTTTGCAACATGATCTATAAAATTTTCTCAAAATTTTTGGTGTTAAGACTCAAACCGGTGCTTGGTAAAATGATTGCCTCAAACCAAAAAGGTTTTGTACAAGGTAGAAACATTCTTGATGTTGTTATTTCTACCCATGAAATTATCCATTCAATGGATCACTCTAAAAATCCTGGGATGGCCTTCAAAATTGACATTTCAAAGGCCTATGATAAGGTTTCTTGGCCTTTCCTTTTTGTTTTTCTTAAGAATTTTGGGATAGAAGGAAGATTCCTAAAGATGATCTCTACTTGTGTTACCTCCCCAATGTGTTCTATTCTAGTCAATGGTGTCCCTCAAGGTTTTTTCTTCTATGGTCATGGGCTTAGGCAAGGTGACCCCCTTTCTCCCTACCTCTTTATTATTGTTGCTAAAGTTCTTGGCAGGAACATTAAAAAATTGGTGGACTCAATAGCTCTCAAAGGTGTTAATGTTGCCTCATCACTCATGCCTAATTCCCATCAACAATTTGTTGATGATACTCTAATTTTTGGGGAAGCCTCAGTGGGGGAAACAGGTCTCTGGAAATAGGTTCTCAATGACTATGTTGTTGTTTCTGGCCAATGCATAAACTATGAAAAAAGAAAAATTTACTTCTTCAATACTAACAAGCAAATTAAGGATAGAGTGATAAAAATCTTGGGATGCCAGGAAGCTAATTTACCTGAAGCCTATCTGGGCCTTCCTTTGATCTCTAAGAAGCTGGAAAATAATTATTGGAATCAACTGATAGAAAGGATCCAAAACAAACTTGTTGGTTGGAAGGAGAAGCTTATTAGCTTGGTGGGAAAAATTCAACTCCTTAAAGCCTCCCTTCAGAATATCCCTGTTTACTACCTTTCTCTTTTCAAAATCCCTCCCTCTATTGGGGAGAAGATTGAACAAATTCAGAGAAATTTTTTATGGTCAAGAACTCAAGAAAAAAACAAACTGTCCCTGGTTAGCTGGGAAAAAGTGTGTATGCCTAAAAGAAGAGGAGGTTTGGGATTAAGAAGAATATCCATGCTAAACAAATCCTTAACAGCTAAAATTGGTTGGAATCTTCTAGAAGGCTCTAAAGACTGGGTAAAATTTTTCCAAGCAAAATACTTGAGGAACAGGAATTCTGGTTGTTTTCTCTCACAATTTGATCTACCTAGTGGTTCAACTTTATGGAACCATCTAGTGAGATTGAGGAATGTCTTGAAGATGGGGGTAAGAAAGAGAATTGGGAATGGAAATAATATTGATTTTTGGAAGGACCCTTGGATAGGGAATACAACTCTGTCCTCCTTAGAAGAACTTAATCCTCTTAAACTTAGCCTAAATAGGATCTGTGGTAAAAAGGTGTTTGATTATATTAAATGGGATATGGACAAACCTAAATGGAAGGAGTTCAATTTACTACTAAGGAGGAACAATTTGAGAGGCCAAAGATATGTGAATTAGGACCCAATCCTCACAAGACTGCATAATCTGATTAGGGAGGCTAAGTGGTTTGATAGAGAAAGGGAAGATGAGTGGATTTGGAAAGGCAACTCTTCTAGCTATTTCTTGGTCCAAAAGACCTATGAATAATTGGTGAGGCCTCAGGTTGTTGTCCTAGACCATTTCTGGGAAAGGGTGTGGTTAAAGAACCTAGTTGCCAAAATTAACTATTTCTGGTGGACTGCGGCTCATGGCAAAATTCTCACTATTGACAATCTGGTTAGGAGGGGTTTCTAGTTGGTTAATAGGTGTTCGCTCTATAAACAGGAAGAGGAGTCAATAATTTATGTTTTCTTTCACTACCAATTTGCGAGGGAAGTGTGATCTTGCTTCTTCTTCTTGTTGTCCTCAGATTGGTTGTTTCCTAATTCAATGAAGCTTTTTATTGAAAGTTGGTCAAATTGCCCCTTCTCACATAATGTAATTGTTGATCTTTGGAATCAAGTTCCTCCATTTGTCACCTAGGGTTTATGGAAGGAAAGGACTAATAGAATATTCAGAGAAGTGGAGAGAAGTAGTTGGGAGGTTAGTCTGATTATAAAAACCCAAATTAAGGAAAACATTGAGGCTGGAAGATACAGCTTCTCCAAAACTTGGCCTAACTATAAAGAAATGCAAATTAAATAGAATTGGGGAATAAGGAAGGATCTAACCAAACTCAATTGGTCAAAGATGCTTAATAGAATGGCTACTGTATGGAGCCCTCCGCAGAAAAATTGGATAAAGTGTAACTTCGATGGGTGCTCAAAAGGCAACCTGGGACAAGCTGGAGCAGGGGGTCTGGTAAGAAATCATAAAGGTGACTGTATTGTGGGATTTGGAGTGAATATGGGTGTCTTCTCTAACAATATAGTCGAAGCTATGGCTGCTCTAAGGGGTTTCAATACTCTAAAGGAGCTGGGTTACAAAAACGTCATAATAGAAGGGGACTCTAAGCAAATTGTGGACATCCTAAATGAAGAAGTTGTGCCAACATGGGAATTAAAAGATTTAATAGATAAATGCAAAGTCATTAAGAATATTTTTAACAATTGTAGGGTGCAACATGTGTATAGAGAAGGAAATAAAGTTTTTGATTGTGTTGCCAACGTGGCGCTGAGCTGTAGGGGATGGACACGATGGACCAATGGAAACATGTTGAAATCTTTAAGAGACTTAATCGTAAGCAAAATATTTGAAAATGGATATCATATGCAAAAATAAAAGGTTGGTTTTATGTGAAAATAATGAGTACCAAGTGGTACCTTTTGGCTTTCCGTGTAATGATGGCAGTTGGAGTACGGGTTTGTATCCGATGATCTCGGCTGGAGGTAATCTTAATAATTCTCCTTTCAAGAAGGTGACCAAAAATCACATGCAGTTAATGAATTTGCTAAGGGATGTCATTTCTATTCATGCTGAAATGCCTTATGTCAACAATCCCCATATCTCTAAAGTGGGGAAAGGTATGAAATTTAATAGGGATTTAAATTCTTGTAAGAAAAATGATGAGACTTGCATACCGAGAAATGTGTAGCTGGCTTTCTTAATAAGAAACTTCTCGATTCACCACTCTATATTGGCTCTGTGTGTTATTTTGTGTAAGAGTGTTTGTTGTATTTCAGGAAAGAAGAAGATGGTGTGGGTGATTATGAAGAAAAGCCTGTCGCAACAAAAGAATTTGTAGAAGAGAAAAATGGGAGGACTTAGGAAGAGAACAAAGCCTCCACATTGTCAAGCCCTGAAACAAAATGTGGATTTATGGAGAATGTTTGAAAATGCCGGTATGGTCCCATTCTTCCAATCCCTGAAAGGATACAATGAGAACCTAATGGGTAAGTTTACCAAATCCTAGAGGAAGGGCAGCGTCACCATTGGTGCTGTGAAGTTTAAGGTTACCACTAGATTCATTGTCGAAACTACGGGTCTACAAAATAATGGGCTTAAAGTTGTAAAGAAAAGTGGGGCGGACTATCAAAGGTTTTTCAACAAATTCTTGCATGAAGGGGAGAATCTCAAGAGATTTCATAATGGGTATGCAAGATTGGAACTCCCTCATCCCTTTTCTTTAGTTAGCTTGTTTGTTATGAGATACTTTACTCTTGAGGGTAGGTATATGTCGGTACATGCATACCATTTCCCTATACTAAACCACATTCAACATGGTGAGAGAATCAATTTGCCTTTCTATTTGTTGTCCTCCCTACAGCTTAACATTGAGAAGGGCACCGGTCCTCCCCTCCACCAAGGTCTTATGCTTACCCTATATAAGTATGCCCTGGCTTTGAATCCTCATGGCAACCCCTTAGCTGGTAGAAATGAGAACCCTAATCATTTTGAAGAAGATAATGAGGAACAACCTGATGAGGAAAACCCAGTTGTTGTTGAAATCCTGATTGAGGAACCTATCCCTTGCCAGCCTCTTGCAATTGTTGCTAGGCGAGTGCTTATCCCTACTAAAAGTAATTCTCCTATGGCCAATGTGTCAAACCCCTCAACTCCGATGTTGCAGAAGAGTGAGGAAAAAATAATTTTTGAGATCATGCTCCTTAGAGCCACGCCTGAGAAAAGGAAACATTCACCTTTGCTGCTAGAACCGCCAAAGGTTAAGAAACCTAAAAGAGATATAAATCCTAGGAATGTAATTAATATCACAGAGGAAGGGAATCAAAATGAGGAGGTAAAGGAAACTTTACAAGGGCAAGGGAGTGGAGGTAGTGGGGGAGAAGGTCGACGCCTAGCTAAAGCAACCTCGAAGGATAAAAAAGGAAAACAAAAAATGACTGTGAGTGAGGAGGAGGACCTAGGGTATGAAGAGTTTGAAGCCTATGAGGAAGAAGACTCTAAGGACATGGACTTTGAGGACTCTGCTCATGAGATTGATATGTTTCACGGATCTATGACAATTGCATTGAATGCGAATGATTACACTTAAAATCCAAATTACTAAAATGAAATCAACACCACAACATAATTAAACTAATGGAATTGAAAAAAAGATAGAATTTAGAAAGAGACACAAGAAAGAGAGAACACAAACAACTTGATAACGAAGTTCGTCGTAAGAAAAACTACGTCTCTGGGCCCCTCTCCAAAGAGTAGACCAATCCGATTGATATCTTCAGAAATTCTTCATTACATCTGTTTACAAGCTTTTCCCTTCAAGCACGACGAAATTCTGGCATTCTCCCGACGTACAGGATCAACAATTCATCTCTCTAGAAATAATCTCAAGTCTTCAACACCTGAATCATGTATAATTTGGATCCTGAATGTCCCCCTAAAGCCTCTAACCCCCCCCCCCCTTTATAAAAAAAAAATTACTCAATTGGGCTAATAACCAATTGATTTACAAAATCCACATTATCTCTCCATTTTTACATAGAAATCTTATAATCCCCCTTATTTACATGAGAATCAATAATATTCTCCATAAAAATCATAAAGTCTCTTCAAATTGGTTAGATTCGGGCTTTTATTGTTTTGGAGGTTTTTTATTGTTAATCCTTAAAAGGATTATTGTTTTTGAATTTGGAGGGAGTTGTTTTAAATTTAAGGCATTCGGTTTGAAATATTTAACAAAATCAACCGATGCCAAATATATTTTAAATCCATTGAATGGCTTGTTGGCAGCTT
>VDFB02203146.1:0-11843 GCA_007258455.2 Sequoia sempervirens | reverse complement strand
TCTTCTTCCAATAATCTTTCCTCTCATCTTGCCTAGTGTTTTCATGGGGAGGAACAATCCTCCATGATCAGCTCCATCGTCTCATCTCATACCATTCAATTCTCCAGATTGAATCTCAACCTCTGCTATGTTTTCCCTTCACAAATGAGTGTCGTGAAAGCTATAAATATAGATTGCTGGCTACAGGACAAACATCCTAACTTGTGCAATCTTACTCTGCAGGTTTTCCAAGCATTCAAGCATTCAAGTAATCAAGCAAATAGAAGCATTCATCTAGCATCCATCAAATTTTCATCAAGCTTTCTAATTTATTAATTATGGCTGTTTACAGTAGTTTCTTTCTTAGAAGCTTTTCTATAGAATCATCTTAGTTGCATTTAGGAATCATGTTAGTTTAATTCTCATTCTCTAAGTGTCATTTTAGCAATCAATTAGTTTCTAAAATATGAGAGCAATTTGATTAAAAAAATATTTAGAGTTACAGAGCAATAGGATAGATTTCTGAAGATTTTTAGTTTAAATTAGATTAAATTTTTTAAATCTTTGATACAATGTCTTATTTAGAAGTGTAGATGCATATCTAGATTGTTTAACTCATTCGTACACTTACATTTTTGTGCCCACCATGGGGTGCCAAAATCTAAGTGTACAAATGAGTTAAACAATCTAGAATGCATCTACACTTCTAAATAAGACATAATAGCAAAGATTCAAGAAAATTTAAACTAATTTAAACACAGGAACCTCTGAAGTTGTCCTATTGCTCTCTAACTCTAAAGATCTCTCTAATCTACTTTTCTCTCAGATTTTAGAATCTAATTAGATTATTGAAATGACACTTAGAGAATGAGAATTCAAACTAATTCTATTTTCTATATGATTTAAATATGCAACTAAGATGATTCTATAGCAAAGCTTCTGAGAAAGAAACTATTGTAAACAACCATAATTAATAAATTAGAAAGCTTGGTGAACATTTGATGGATGCTGAATGAATGTTGGATGCTTGAATGCTTGGAAAACTTGCAGAGTAAAATTGCACAAGTTAGGATGTTTTTCTTGTAGCCAGCAACCTGTATTTATAGCTTTCATGGCACTCATTTGTGAAGGGAAAACATAGCAGAGGTTGAGATTCAATCTAGAGAATTGAATGGTATGGGATAAGAAGATGGAGCTTATCATGGAGGATTGTTCCTCCCCATGAAACACCAAGCAAGATGAGAGAAAAGATTATTGGAAGAAGATTGATAGGATTTTCTGCAGGTTTGTCCCTGAAGCTCTTCCCGTGAATGACAGTAGAATTAATTAGACTTTAAAAATCTAATTTTATTGGTCAGTGAATAGTGGTAAATAATTTTTGCATTTATTTAAATATTTTTGATTTATTTAAATTTAGCAAAAGAGGGTTAAATAATTTAATAAAACAAACTATAGAAGTTGTATATTAAATTAAAATAAAAGAAAATGATAATTAAATTAAAGATTGTAGGATATCTTTATTTAATTAAGAAGAAATATGATGAAGTAATTAAATAACACAAATTATTGAGATTGTGTATTTAGTTTAAGATAGAATTAATGGATGAAATATAGAAGAAATATTAATGATAATAATTAAATAAAACAAAGTGTTTAATTTTGTTTATTTAATTAAGAGAGAAATAATATGATAAAAATGATAATAATTAAATAAAACAAAGTTTTTAATTTTGTTTATTTAATTAGGAGAGAAAATAATATGATAAAGTAGAAGAATTAATAATGAACTTAATATAAATAAAGATTTCTATTTATTTACTAAGTAGATGAATTTAAGATCAATTAATCAAATAAGTCGTATTTAATTAATTAGATTCTCCAGACCATTTTTAAGTGTATACAATAATAATTAAATAAAACAAAGTATTTAATTTTGTTTATTTAATTAAGAGAGAAATAATATGATAAAAATGATAATAATTAAATAAAACAACGTTTTTAATTTTGTTTATTTA
The DNA here is from genome assembly GCA_007258455.2 of Sequoia sempervirens. NCBI lineage: Eukaryota > Viridiplantae > Streptophyta > Pinopsida > Cupressales > Cupressaceae > Sequoia > Sequoia sempervirens. Next base: position 9,849 of record VDFB02203146.1, on the reverse strand, counting down.
ATTAGGAGAGAAAATAATATGATAAAGTAGAAGAATTAATAATGAACTTAATATAAATAAATATTTCTATTTATTTACTAAGTGGATGAATTTAAGATTAATTAATCAAATAAGTCGTATTTAATTAATTAGATTCTTCAGACCATTTTTAGGTGTATACATTTTGCCCCTCTTTGAAGTGATGTGTTTACGCATTGCTTCAAAGAATGATTTTGCCTCAGCTGCCAGTATTGACGAAAAGTTTAGAATATGCCCCTGATTTGTCCCAGATGGTGAATTTTGAAATGATAGCGATATATGCCCCCACGGGAGATAAATTGATGAATTTTGAATTTTTTATGATTTTTCAAAAAAATTTGAATTTTTATGATGATTTGATGATGATTTGATGAAAAAACAATTTATCTCCCAACAAAATTGTCTAAAACTGCCTCTGTGATAGATAAGAATTAATTTCCTAGAAAGAAAAATAAATAAATCCCATGAAAATCCCACAAAAATAACTTATAAAAGCTCAAAAGGTCATTTTCAAAAGTCATTTCTGCATTTGACTTTGATAAACTTGTGATAGAGACCCTTAGAGTGCTAGAGCATTAGGATGTCGATCCCTTGCCACACCCACCGACTAGAGCATGTGCGATGTCACCAGCGTTCGGCTGATTATGGACCTTCGGTACGTACCCTAAATCCTCCTCGTAATTTGTGCTCATACTTTTAGCGCTTTAGGTAGATTTTGCAGTGCGTTAGTAGGATTTTGTAGTGCACAAGATTTTTTAGTGCCTTAGGTAGATTTTGCAGCGTGTCAGCTGGATTCTGTAGTGCTTCGATGATCTGTTTTAGCACGCCAGTCATCTATTTTAGCGCTCCCATCATTTGTTTTAGCGTGCCAGTATTCTATTTTAGCGCACCACTAAATTGTTTTAGTGCGCCGCGTCACTATTTCAGCGCGTCGATCCACTGTTTCAGCACCTCGACTCTTTGTCTTTAAAATCTTTTTTTTAATCTAGATCCAACGCATCTGTAGCTAGATTTTGTTCTTTTGTTTATTTTTGGTTAAAATTTATCAATCCTAGGACAGAAAATGGGTTAAAATTTACCAATCCTAGGATAGCAAATGGATAAAAATTGATCAATCCTAGGATAGAAACTTCACAATTTCTTGTGGGATTAAAATTGAACATCATGCTTTTTATGGAACAATATCTCCATATAGATTAGCTAATTTGTCTTTTGGGTTTTTAAAAGTGAACAAACTTCTTTGCTATGATTGGGTGATAGGTTTATGCTCTCTCCTTAACTGGGTGCATCAGAATACCAAACTCACTTTTTTTTTACGCATTTTCAAGCTTTTATTAAAACCTTTAGACAGGCCTGCCGTAGTGAGAAAAAGTACTCACCCTACGGGAATGACCTGAGTGGGGATAGCCAAAAGCCATGGTATTCCAACCCACTTAAAAATTTATGTGAATTTGGGGAAACCCTCTTTCAACGGAAGTGTGCAGGATAATCATCCCCAAAATCTTTGTTCTAAAGATTGGGAGGTCTCTCGAGGGAGTTTATCCATTTTCCACTTTGAATGGAAACCCTATCTAAGAACCTAGAAATAGAAGCATGCTTGTCAGTTCTCGAACATTGTAATACTCAGTGGTGCAGGGGTGGGGAAGAATCTACCCTCAAGCACTCACCATATAATTGCCAAGGACTATTTTCTCAGGGGATCTGGTATCCACTTCTGTCACTCTGAGTATGCACTTGGAAAAGACAAAAACACGGGTGCCCTTTAGGGGTTGACATGGTTGTGGGAGTCGACACAATTCCAAGTTGTGGGCCGTTCGAGTATATAACGATGACCTTTTGTCTCTAGGAGTGAGTCTATCTAAAGTTCCTTATCTGTTATAAACTAGTGAAAATCAAGAAAAATCATGCTTGATTCTTAAGAACATACACTATCTATTTAGATTCTAGGATTTTAAAGTCAACTATTATATTCTTGCTTGCTGTGTTTTCTTTCATTAAATTCAAATAAGATCATCACAATAAACTTCAAAATCAAACACTTGTGAAATTATCATGATTCAAGATTAGGTATCCACCAAATTTGTCAAGAAATCTCTTGTCAAACAAATCAGAAAGCCAAAGAAAACACTTACATACAAAAAACTCCTGAGAAAGCAACGATTTTTATATCAAATCAGGAAAGTTCTACTCCAACATAGGACTTTTATTCATAGATATCATGATTTCTCTAAAGGTTATACAGACGACTATACTATAGCTCCCTTAGATTCACAAGCATTTTATCAAAGAAGGGCTCTTAGGCAACACCACAATCGCAGTCAAAGAATTCGTCCAGAATACATCCCACAACCACCCATACAATACGATACCAGACCAAGTGAGTTTCATAGAGTAAGATAGTTTCCTATTCTAGCGCCTTGCATCTCTGTCCTAGCGTGTCACAGTTCTATTTTAGCACTTCGGGTCTCTGTCTTAGCGCGTCACAGCTCTGTTCTAGCACTTCACACTTATGTTTTAACACGTCACATCTCTGTCTTAGCACCTCATAGCTCTGTTTTAGTGCTTAGTGTCTCTGTCCTAGCACGTCACGGATCTATTTTAGCACTTTTGGTCTCTGTTCTAGCACCTTGTGTCTCTATCCTAGCACGTCACAGTTCTGTTTTAGTGCTTCGAGTCTCTGTTTTAGCGCTTCGTGTCTCTGTTTTAGTGCTCCAAAAAATCAGAAAAATAGAGAGTTAGTAAGACACTTTGTCAATTTTCCCACATCAAAAAAAAGGTTTTCATCAATCCAAAACATTTTTCCATAGTTCAAAAACATTTGAATCATACAAAAAAAAAAGAAAAAAAAAAGAGAGAAAACTTTACTATTATGCCTAGGTCTTGAAACATCTTGCAAAGTGTCCTTATCAATAAATCTGAGATTTTTTTCTTAAAGTTTCCCTATCAAGGATTTTTATCATCCTTCCACAAAACTAGACATGACTAAATCATATTTTAAATCAAAAACTTTGACACTTATCAAATCCAAAATCCAAGATCAAAGTCTAGAGTAAAACTTTAAATGTTTGTATGCCTATTTTCACATGATCAACATATCAAAGACAACAACAAGAAGAAAATGAAAGAATAGCAGCCATGGCTAAAGAAAACCCTTGGGGATGATACAAAAACACTGATCCTCTCACTAATTCACAAGAGAAAGAAATAACTGCAGAAGAAATTGAAAAAGTTCAACAAGACCCTCATTTCCATAAATTTATGGAAAAGTATCTTTTATTATTAGTTGACAAAGGTGCTAAGCTTCCTAAAGACTTTGATGTCAACCAACTCAAGGAAACGACCACACCTTAGACAACTAGTATGGAAAATCCAAATCAAATAGATGCTTTGACAAGACAAATCCAAAAATTACAGTTGCAGTTCCAAAATATCCAACGAGGGCCAACAAAAAGATATTCCTTACAAGACATTTTCCCTTATCCGTTTGACCCAAGCATTAACATGATACCATTTCCATGGTATTGTGAATACCTGACATACAACAAATACAATGGGAGAACCAATCCATTTGATCACGTACGAGAATTTAGAGCCATGAGCATAGAGTTCGCACACGAGGACTCTTACTACGATTATTTCCAAGAAGCTTAGGAACACTTGCATGGAGTGGTTTTCTAAAATGGAACCCGGGATCCAATCTTTTGAAGAACTGATCAATAGGTTCATAACACACTTCTCATTCAGCATCCAACATGGGGTGACCTTAAAATAACTCTACAACACCAAACAAGCAAAGGGTGAAAAGTTTCTTTCCTTTCTCCAACGATGGAGAAGGCTATTTGCTAAATACCCTAGATCTATTCCTGAAGAGGAGAAGATAGAGATGTTCATTGATAACCTAGTGGACAAAATGAATTATAGATTGGACTTGCAATGTCCATCCACATTTGAGCAAGTTATCGAAAAGGGACTCAAAATCGAAGAGGCTCTAATCAAAAGAAGAACAATCAAACACTTCATTGAAGGTTCAAACAATAACAATTCCTCTAATAACAACAATGAAAAAATAAGATTTTGGCAAAAGAATAAAAATATTGATACCATAATTGATACACACATATCCAAACCAGTATTCACCCTGATGCCAACAACTACAAACAAAAAAAACAATGGTCTTAATGTCAAACAAAGTAGTGATCAAGGAAATAATCAAAATAGTTGAGAACCAAAAACCCAATCATTCCAACAACCATCCAATAAACAAAAATTCACAACATTAGGGCAATCATTGGAATCAGTCCTCAAAGAACTTTTAGATGAAAAAATTATTCAAGTACAAGAGGCTAGGAATTGGGACCCTCAAGTTAAACCATCATGGTGGAATGACTCACATTACTGTCACTACCATCAAAATAAAGGCCACATGACTGAAAATTGTTGGCAGTTAAAACATGCAGTACAAGACCTTATAGATCAAAAGAAAGTATTTGTAGAGGGACACCAAACAAACAAAGATCATACAACATTCAAAAATCCTCTACCCAACTATCAGAAGGGAGAATCCTCTTCCGCAAACAGCAAAGGTAAGAATGTTGGTTATGTTTATGACACAACGATCCTTTGTCTTTTTGCTGCCAAAGAGGATGAGGAGTTATGCAATCAAATCAATCGAAACAATGACATTACATCTACTAATTTGGTACAACATATGGACAAATATGAAAACCAAATTAATGTAATCACACTCAAAGGGAAACAAGATCACCAACCGGTTAATGCCACAATAAGGGCACAATCCAAAGTTATATTGAAAGGAGCATCATTATCATCCCAATCAGTAGATCCTCCCTCCAATCAATATAATCTCATCCATCAATTACAGAAAATACCAGCACAAATATCCATCTTAGAACTTCTAAAGATTTCCCCATCACACAAAGAGATTCTTGAGCAAGCTCTTGTATCAACCATAGTACCTAACAATTTGGATGTATGTCAATTCCAAGCTATGGTGGGACATCTATCTACACCTCATTGCCTTTCATTTTCTGAACATGATGATGTATCACTCATCCATCCACATAATTCTTCCCTTCACATTGAAGTCATCATCCATAAACACCGTGTAAAGCGTGTCCTGATAGATGGAGGGGCTGGTTTAAATATTTGTACCTTAAAGCTGATTCATGCACTAGGATACTCAAATGAAGCCATTGATACAAGAAGAAAAATCACAATCAAAGCATATGATGAGGAAGAAATATCCTCTAAATGGTTGATCATATTACCCATTCAAGTGGGACCTATTGTCCAAAATGTGGTTTGTCAAGTCTTAGATAGAGAACTAACATACAACATACTGTTGGGACATCGTTGGATTGATGATATGCAAGCAGTACCTTCCACCTATCATTAATGCCTGAAATTTCCCGTCAATGGACAGGAGGTAACAATCACAGTAGACTATAATGACACCCAAGCTTGTCATACATTGAAAACATCTCAAGATACATTAATACCTCACAATAGAGAAGTTAGCACGTTAGATTCATCTAATAGTGAGAAATAGCAAAACTTCATATCAAAGTTGCTTCCAAAACAACAAAAATTACAAGAGATCAGGGTGGCACAATCTAACCCTTCAAATGTTGAAGAACAATTGGCTTCACTCTCACACCAATTCACCAACAAAGTACAGATAAGTGACAAAGGAATAATTGAATATGGTGTTGGACACTCTTTCCATCTATCACAAATGTTACCCTCCTTACAAACGTATGGACAACCATCTACAACCACCCAAAAATCAGCACAATCTACAACGACATTAGATGGGAGATTTGTAAAAGCTGGAAGCTTAGATGAAGAATCAGAAGATAAGGCCATACTAAATTGGCTTTATAGGGATGAATAAGCTTCCACTTCCACGAGTAATATCATAGAGACAAATCAATATGGAAAGGGAAAAACTATTCTGGAGAAGATGGGATATTTAGGACAGGGACCTCTTGGGTTGAGGAAACAAGGCATAACAGAACCAATCTAGCCACTCACACTCCAACATAAGGATAAAACTGGACTAGGATATGCAGCAGAACAAGGATCTCTTGACCGAGGTAAACAAAGTGTAACGGAACCAATCCAAGTTCTCACAATTCAGCAAAATGGCAGAACTGGACTAGGATACACAAAAGAAGCAAGAGTAGAACTCACCAATAAAACTGTGGAGCGTATTCTTCAAATAAGAGATAATTCTGAAATAGATTCAAATGAATATGAGTGGGACAACTTATCAGATGTATCCTATGAAGATATTCAGATCGACGTTATCAAAAAGTATACCCCCAAATGTGAGGAGGGTCAAAGCTCGAGTTTTAATCCTATTGTCTTTGAAACACAAAATTTTGATGACTCAAGTGAAGATGAACGGACATCGATTGAGATAAATGATGTGGAAGAAAATACCTTCGTAGGCCTCGACATAACCACTAACAACCTAGACAACATTTCCATCCGAGCTTTCACAATCACTGACCTCAACCCATCTAATGATTCATTTCCTTTATTGCATCTCGAGCTTATCGAGTGGGAACCTCAACACCCCATCAATCTTCTTGTTTTTGACAATGACTCCGCTATTATTAACTACCTTTGTTGTGAAGAATCTGATACTTGTTCTACCAATACTTATTTTAATGATACTTTTAGGTAGGAGGGTGCCAAGCCTTTCAGTTGTAAAAGTATGGAAATAAATAATGGATCTAATGGTGAAAACCATTCTATGGCAGTATTTGATCCTAAAATAGTAAAAAAAGAGAACGCATCCAATGGTGAAAACCTCATTGAGGCACCAAAGGATGGAAGGCTTGACATCCTCCCACAACATTACCATGAAAGATCATCAGTTTTGATAGAACCCACACAGTCTATTGATATTGGCACAACAGAGAAAGTAAGAATACTACACCTGGAAACATCCATGAAAGATACAGAAAAGCTAGATTTTATCAAATTCTTTGAAGAACGATGCATCAACAGAAACTGAGAAAGATGCATCCACATGTTGCATTATTGGTAAAAAATGATTTGAAGAAACTACTAGATGTTGGATTTATCAGATCTATTGATTATGCTGAATGGATATCCAACATTGTACCTGTTTCAAAACCAGATCACACCATCAGAATATGTACTAATTTTCAAGATTTAAATAGAGATGTCCAAAGGATGATTTTCCTTTGCCAAACATAGACATGATTGTAGATTTAACAGCTGGCCACCAAATGCTATCACTCATGGATGGATTTTCAGGATACAATCAAATCAAAATAGCGCTTGAAGACCAAGAAAAGACAGCATTTACATGTTCGTGGGGCACCTTTTGCTGGAACATCATGCCTTTTGGGTTAAAGAATGCAGGAGCTACGTACCAGCGAGCTATGACAATAATCTTCCATGACATGATGCACACCTTCATGGAATACTATGTGGATGATATCTTAGCCAAGTATCACACTAGGGAAGGACATCTGGAGATACTTGCCAAAATATTTTACAGGTTGGAGAAATTCAAAGTCAGATTAAATCCTAAGAAATGTGTCTTTGGAGTAACATCAACAAAAATCCTTGGATACATAGTTTCTACAAAAGGAATTGAAGTAGATCCAACAAAAGTTAAAGCCATTATGGAAATGCCACCTCCTAAGAATATCAGTACATTAAGATTTTTACAAGGCTGACTATAGTCCATCAGAAGATTCATCTCTCAACTAGCAGATCGGTGTCATCCATTCAACCATCTTTTGCATAAAAATGTGTCTTTTAAATGGGATGAATAGTGTGAGAATACTTTCAATCAAATCAAGCATTATTTGATGACACCACCAATCTTGGTACCACCCATTGAAGACAAGCCATTGTTGCTATATATCGCAACAACAAATATCTCTTTAGGAGCCTTACTGGCACAAGAGGATAGAGAAGGGAAGGAATAGGCAATATACTATATCAGCAGGACACTCAATGGACATGAAGTAAATTACACTTTCATTAAAAAATCATGTTTAGCAGTAGTATTTGCAACACAAAAATTGTGACACTATATGCTCACTCACACTATCAAGCTCGTTGCAAAAATTGATCCCCTCAAGTATTTACTGAGCAAAGCAGCTTTAACAGGAAGGTTGGCAAAGTGGGTCATGCTCCTCAGTGAGTTTGACATTTAGTATGTTGAAAGGTGAGCTATCAAAGGACAAGTCATTGCCGACCAATTAGCAGAAGCTCCATTGTCAGACAGTCATCCTATGACCATGGAATTCCCTGATGCAGATATCCTCAACATTACAACACAACCATGGAAACTCTACTTCGATGGATCCTACACACAACATGGATTAGCGGCAGGAATTTTATTTGTCACACCTCTTGGGTACACAATTCCATGATCTTACAGGCTTACCTTCTGTTGCACTAACAATGTGGCAGAATATGAAGCTTTAATCCTTGGAATTAAAGTGGCTATTGACTGGAAAATCACAGAACTATAGGTGTATGGAGACTCTCAGTTAATCATCTATCAAGTCAACAATGATTACCAAACTAAGGATGACACACTGATTTTATACAAGAGACTGGTAGATGATCTAAGGAAATACTTCATAGAAATTAAATTTGAGCAGATACCAAGATCAGAGAATAAAGCAGCAGATGCCATGGCCACAATAGCATCTCTTCTACAAATGCCTGAAACACAAGATCGTTATCGATTTACTGTGGAACAAGTGTCAAATCCTGCATATGCAAATCCCAAATCCCAAACCATAAGCCTTTTGGATAGTGCCCAATCTTCCATTTATGGAGACATTTATACTTATCTAAAAGATAATATCTTACCACCAGATCTTTCTCGCAACCAAAAGTGCAACTTCATACGCCAATCCGCCAAACATACCATTATTGCTAACACCCTTTACCGTCGAGGCCTAGATGGTACTCTTTTGCATTGTTTAGAACACAATGAATCTGCTTCTGCTTTACATGAGGTCCATGAAGGAATTTGTGGCACACATTCAAGCGGATTATCTTTAGCCAAGAAACTCCTTCATTTGGGGTATTACTGGCCGCACATGGAGCAAGAATCTTATAAGTTTGTCAAGAGATGTCAAAAATGTCAGATTCATGGAGATCTTATACATGCACTAGCACAAGAGCTCCATCCATTCACAACTACATGGCCTTTCTGTCAGTGGGGATTGGACTTGGTAGGGAAAATTAACCCATCTTCATCTAATGGACATAAGTTCATTATCACTGCAATAGAATACTTTACAAAATGGGTGGAGGTAGTTCCCTTAACCACAATCACTGGGAAGTAGATATCTTCTTTCATACTTAATTACTCATTTGTAGATATGGGATACCCCAGTCAATCATCACAGATAATGGCAGGCCTTTCAAGAACCAAGAAGTCCAAGAGCTATGTGAAAAGTTCCACATCCAACATCGCTTTTCAACTGCTTATTACCCTCAAGGTAATGGACAGGCAGAAGCTTCAAACAAAACAATCCTAAAGATTCTCAAGAAAACTGTAAATGAGGTAGGGCGTGATTGGAACATTCAGCTTAACCCTGCTCTTTGGGCTTACAGGACTAGCATCAGAACACCAACAGGAGCTACGCCATATGCTCTTGTTTATGGATCAGAAGCAATATTACCTATCGAGGTAGAAATTCCATCCCTTCAAGTTTCACTAAAGGGACTCATTTCAGATGAGGATTACAGGATCTCTAGACTTCAAGAATTAGAGCTACTTGATGAACGTCGACAACAAGC
>VDFB02203145.1:0-11887 GCA_007258455.2 Sequoia sempervirens | reverse complement strand
AATTCTCTCTGTAGGAAGTATTTAAAATTTGTTGGAAAAATATTTGTTGAAAGAGAAAATTAAACCTCTGGGTAAATTAGGTTTTAAACGGAAAAATTGTGTGTATTCTCCTTTGAAATCCTTGTTGAATTTTTTTTTATAAATTCCCTATTTCCCTTTTAAAAAATCTGTTGAACTTCTGTAGAGTTTTCTAAAAACCCTCTGAAATTTTCCAGAAAACCCTCAAGAATTGTGTAAATAAATATATATGTTTATATATATAGATATATAACATATATATATTATGTTGATAAATTGAATTGTAAAAGAAGCTTGTTTTTATTAAACATATGAAAATTTAATTGTGAATTCACCGTACGGAATTAAATCTGCAGGGGAAATTCGTCAAAGTTTTATTTAAAATGATATAATATAAATTCGTTATTTTATTTTCGTTTGTACCAGAATTATGAAATAGATTTAAAAAAAAAAATTAAATACATAGGGGAGGGCCGAAACCCTCCCCATATATTACTGTGGTGGGCGCAGCCCTGACAAGGCTGCATCCTCCCACAGGGAGGCCGCGGGAACCTTACCTTTAATTGTATGTAAATTAACAAAAGTTTAGATGCGAATTTTTATTTTTCATTTATTAAATTCGACTTTTATATATAATGTGAATTTTATATATTATTATTAAATTCGATTTATATATATATCATGCGAATTTCGAAATTAATAAATGTTTAATATATTATATTTATGTATATGTATATGTGTATATATATATAATAAATTAAAATATTATTATGTTAAATGGGATGATTAAAAGAATTAATTTATTAAATATCTAGATTTAGATATTTTAATAATTAATTAATATGATTTAGATATTTTTTCTAAGAATAGATTGTTATTCTGGAGTTATATAATTTTCATTATAATATATGGTTATGAAATTGGGTTAATTGTAGATTTGATTTTCGTATTGCATGGAAGGTGAATTAAACGTTAGATGAATAATTCTGGTATTTTAAATTATTGCTTGAGAGGATTTAGTATATCCAAATAGTAGGTTTCTATTGATTTTTATTTTGCTTTAAATCCTATTTTGTTGTGATTTGGGCAAATTGGGAAAGTCTTAGTTGTACAAGTCTTCCAGTTAAATTTTGAAAACATGGGGAATGTGATTATTTAAGTAGAGTTCTTGTGTTACTAAGGATGTGTAGATGGTTTTGTATGGTGGTCTGACACCTGTTTTATGAACAATGATTTGATGTTCGTTATGTCACGGTTGGTCTTTTATTTTGAATTGGTTTTATGTACACCTTGTAAACCTTAGTCAGAAAACATAGATTCCTTCATTATGTTTAGGGGAGTGGCTTTTTGTAAGGGCCGACACACAAAGTGGTGTCAAGGTAACTTACAAAGAGTTAGTAAGTCAGTGAAAACTAAAGAACATAGTAGTTAGATATAAAACTCTTAACAAGATGATTATGCCTCATTTATGACTCTTGAGCTACTTCAGTCTTGAGTATAAGATGAGAAGGCCCGAAATGGAAAATCGGTGTCTTGTTTCTTCAAAAGACATTCGATTCCGCAATGATTTGCATTGGGGCCGGGTTTCGTAAGAGGTTACTAGGGTAACCCAAGGATTGGGGGCCGGAACCTAGGAAGAAACACCAGGGTAACCTTTGCAACGTTGTGATGACACTCCACCTAAAGTAACAATTAACCTTATGTATGTAATACATTCGATTGTCTAAATCTGGAAGCAATGTAACCATTAGTCTGTTATGTACTAGTGTCTAGGGTTAGTAGATTATGTCTAGGTAACCATATTACTATCTCCTAGCATGGGGGGTGGACCTACGGGTACCACATGGTTGGGTGGAACGTGCACCTTACTCTGTTGGGTCCCCAGTTTGACCATGGCATCGAAAGCTTCATGAATGGAGAGCTTGCACTTGGAAACTTATGTGTATTTCATCATTGTATATTGTAAATTTTATATTTGAAAATATCCCTCAATTGTATATGAGGTGAACACTTGTAAAATGTAAACATTATTGAACTACCTCATCGAGATGGATGAGTATTTTATATTTTATCAAAATCAATGTATGAAATAAATTTTTGCTTTATGTTATCTTGATTGATGTTTCAAATGTTATGCAATTTATATCTTTAATGTATGTGTTAATTAATTATATGAGCAATGCGAAATACTTAAGTCATCTATGGAAACTCAAAGTAGTGTAACGTCGCATAGCTTAATGAATGTATGCAACTAATTAACTAAATAATTATACTTTTAAAAAAAAATTATTACACCTTTATACACAATTGCAACATTCTTAAGTTATTAAGACGAGGCATTATAGACAGCTACAATGTTTATTCAAATTCAAAATATAAGGGTTGTTCTCACTGTACTTCATATTTGTTGTTGTATATACATCAAGATAAAAGTCTTTTTTCTACGTAAGGTTGTTGTTGCAAATAGTTCTATGCTATATGTTGTGCAAAATTATCTTTATTTTGTAAGATATTTGTATATTATTTTGTTGCTACTTTTCTATCAGAATCGTTCTATGTAATGTTGTATTCCTCTTTTCTATACAATTCCATTTTGAATTGCATTATTATTTTTACAATTGAATTTTATTTTAATACTAAAATATAAATTATATTTCTTAAAGTTCATACAATCAACATTATTTATCTTCACAACTTCTATACATACATTTATTTTTCCATCTTTTATGATATATAAGCACAGACCAATTATAATTATTATTCTACCCTCATCTATCATAATTGTGGCTAATCTCCCGACAAAACACACCTATATACATACAAAAACGCATAACACCATACATAAAAATACATGAAAACATACATAACATGATGATCAGGGACCCACCAGAATAGAAGGGGAAATAACAAGAGAACTGACAGCGCCTTAATGATCTCTTTTTGCATTTTTTCGCTTCTCCTATTTTAAAAATGGATGGAAAAATAGTCTTGACGAGGTATATTTTCTAGCCACGGGAGAATGCGGAGGCTATACTACCTAAAGTCTTCGACAGCGAGTGCCTCCACGAACACATTTTCCATCCCTCCATCGTCATTCGCAGCTCTACAATAGTGCATCCCAAATTCCCTCTTAGCATGTATTTATAGATTAAATCTAAAGTGGAGAAGAGTCTCTCGAACCCACCTCCCTGATCTCTCAGTGTCTCTTTGTAATCATTTGGAAAACATTCACTTTGAAATTCCACCCATTTGCGGTCTCTCTGCATTCGAACTCTTAATCGAAAAATGCATGTATGTAAAGACTGGATTGCATACCTCGACTTAGGTTTGAGTAGACTATACAGAGCAAATGTAAATAGTTGCCTTGTTCTATTATCGGCCACCATGCAAGCGCAAGTGCAGGTGGGTAAAAGCTTGAAGAGAGTCTGGTGGGTATGTTCTTCACTCTTGTCTAGTGAATCCCCTGCCTCTGCATACACAATCTGGAACTTTTTCTTACCATGGATTTCTTCCATTCTCCATTCTATTTCCTTCCTCAATATTTGTAAAGCACTGCTATTGCAATCTAAAGGTAGATCACACATTGTCAGCAAATCACCCACTTCCACTTCTCCATCTTCCCCTGCAAAACAAGACCAAGACCAGTCTACCAATTGTCCACCATCACCCTCCACGCCCATAAATCTGCTCCCACCATGAAATAGTGTATACTCAACATCTTCGATTATATCTTCAAATCCTTCACCAGACATCATAAGTGCAGTAATATATAGGTGAATGATTTGAAGACAAAATCGAAGATGTTTGGTGTGCTAGATGTGGTGTTTTTCTTAATGGCATACATACCTTCCTCTACCAGAAATATACCATTAATTCTCAAGCAGATTTTTCTTCTAGCTCACAGATTATACTCTTATTTGTTGAGGACTCTTGAGGATTTGCGTGAGACTTACACAAGGGTAGCTTATCTTTGATACTATGCCTGTCTATAAGTTTATGAAAGAAATGGTAGCCTGGAGCTACTTTACAGTAGCATGATATACTAATTGACTCCACCCAAACAATATTGGTCAGTTTATCTGAAATATATAGAAGTTATTGGATATTTTGTTCTAGAGAATTATAGAAAGAGTTGAATGTATTGTTACCAAGAATTCCTCTGCCTATTTACAAAATTATGTTATTGTATAGGAAATTTTTTTCACATATTAATGAAATTTTTAGATATTTAATGACGATAAATTAAATGTGTAATCAATTTAGTTTGGATATAAGAGCTGTGGGAAAATTTTAGTTGTGAAGTAGTAGGGTTTGATTTTCTTGTTTGGGTATGGTTCATTTTTGCAACACATTCTTGACCTATAGATTGGTTTTTGGACTCTTTAATTGGTTCTCATATCATGTTCTTTTGTGGTCATTCTATTCATGGTAGGTTTTTAGGTATATACTATGAAAATTATTTGGACCCATGCGTCTAATCTTATATTCTTTCACATAATTTCTATTACTTATGTCTATGAGCTTTATTGTTTGAAGACTCTATGTCATAAGAGTCTACATGAACTTTAATTTTTCTATTACTATCAAAGATTACAGTTTAATACCCTATTTTCTATTGAATTTTGGTAGTAAATGTTTTTTCACTAGGGAAAAATGATCAAACATTATGGTGCACAACCATCCTTGTGTAATTAATCTCTGTTTATTGATCTTAATAAGCTTGTTCTATATTGTTTAATCAGGTTGTGATTTTGTTACTAGTGCATTTTTGTTATGATTTTGCATTTACTAGTTATCATATGTATTTGAGATCTTATGTTATTATATTAGAATTCCCCAAGTTTTCACCCAAGACATTAATGGCTCAAGAGCTAACAAATATTTTTTTTGTGATACAATTGTGCATTGTGTTTCACATTTCACACCTACATAGTAGAGATGACATGAAACAATAAAATGACATTAATAGAGTGTGACATCAATATAAGCATAATTACTGTTGTCACCTAGAAATGCACCCTATGCAAAGTTACGAAAAAATTGAGCTTTCTAGAGCAACATGGGATCATTTCAAGGCTGTGGGTCACCTGTAGTTGAAATGAACCTCCGGAGAAGGTCAGCTTCCTTTTGGTGTCACCTAAACTATCAATTCTGTAGGGGTAAAAGGAGAAGGAATGCATACAAATGAAACTAAACTATGGTGATACACCGTATTGGTAAGAAATCATGAAATGAAACAAGAAGAAATTACACTGGGAAACTTTATTGCAACCGTTTCACATACTCAAAAAAAAAACATCTTTTAGACTTATGCATAATTCTCAAAGGCTCGATCTACATACACATTTTAGGGAGGAAAGATAAAATTTCACAGCCTTAAGGTATGAGTGTATACTTATAAAACACAGTTGAAGATTTGCATAATCAAAAGAAAATTATAGAAATGAGAGTAGTACAAACATTAATAGTAGCTTCCAAGGTAAACTCTGTGTTGTATTCCAGATTCCAATTGAGTTACAAAACATACATTTAGTCGAGAAAGGATTGATAAAAATCACTAACTCTTCAGAATGTATAATCTGAACTGTTTACAAAAAAGGCACAAATGCCTTATATATCAAAAGTGTGTCGGCCCCTTAGGGCTTGCAAAATATCGGTCTCAGAAAAGATCTATCCCTAGATCTTTTGGTGTAGTTAATGATGTGTTCAGTTGGATCCCTGCTGTCTGTGTCGGTGAAGAAACACCCTGGAGAAGCCCTCAGATCTTTCGCAGCTACTGCATTCATTTCTAAGTCTCGTGTCCATCTTTGAATCCTCTACCGAAGAGCTGCATTGAATGTCCCTGAGTTCAGAATAGATACACATTGCTTTTCATTCGATTGATCTTCTTCCTCCTGGTCAGACTGCCACGACTCGCTTTTGGCCTTCTATGATTGGTTGGGCACATTCCACATGGGTTCCACTATGGTCAAGAGCTCTTTCAGTCAAAATTGCATCTCGGTGAGAAACTGGAAGTGTCTCATCGATGCGATTATGCCCCTTGAAGCCATCGGCACATGTGACAGTTGGTGAGAGATCCCAGTGAGCTTTAGAAGTCATGTTGATATCGCCAAAACATCGGCAAGACAATCAACATCAGTCTAAAGTTACATCGAGCACCACTGAGTCACATTGATACCGCTTTATTCAACGATTCCATCGCTGTCAGCAAGAGACCATGTGTTCGGGAAGACTTCATAGCAAACTTTTCTCATGTCTAGGAGAGCACATCCATGTTGGCAAGACCCTACCGGGTCGATGAGACCTTTCAACGAGCTCATTTTAGTCACCTCGAGCTCCGCATTTCTTGTCGTTGAGACTTCCCTTCTTCGCCCAGACCTCACACCAAGGTCCTTTCCTTCACCGAGTTGTTCACTAGTCGGCAAGACATCACCGAGTCGGGGAGACCTTTTTCTGACTTGGAATGTTACACCGAAGGCTCCCATCATCGGCAAGACCCTCCGCACTCCTTAAACCTTATGCCAAAGGCCAAATCCTTCGGTGAGCTCCTTTTCCTATTGGGGAGACATTCTTACTTTGGCAAGACCTTGTGCCGATGCCAAACTTTCTCGGCGAGGTCTTCTGTTGTCGGCAAGACTCCTACCAAAGGAAAACACATATCGAGCCCCCCCCTTGATCTTTCGGTGAGACCACCTCCATTTGCCGAGACATTATGGCGATTCACCCAACTTTTGCTGAAAACATCATCTCCTACCGAGCTCCTTTTCCTGTCGGCAAGAGTCTATTAGTGTCTCCCCGAATGCACTCCACTTTACCGAGCTCTACATTCCTTTTGCCGAGACATTATCAAGTCGGGGAGACTTCATAGCGAGGTTGTTTGTCATATCGATATCCCCTCCTATTACTGATACTACACTGCGTCGGAAAGAGATTACCACGATGACAGAGAGCTAGACCGATGTGAAATGTCGGGGAGACCTCCCCGCATTCGGTAGGACCTATGGCGAAGCTCAAACGTTTCTTCGATGAGACTTTAGGTCTTTGACGAAATACTGTGCCGATATCACTTTCTCTTGGCGAAGCTTTGGCCAATCACCAAGACATCTTGGCGACCTGACCCTCCTTTTGGTGAATTAGGATCCCATCGGGGTGACCCTTTGGTTTCGGTGAGACCTTGTGGCAAAGCTACCATCTTTTGGCGATGAGTTTGCTTTTCTTCTATCGGGGAGACATCATCACCTCGGCAAGACCTTTTGCCGAAACCGCCTCCACTTTGATGAGACTCAACCCGATCGATAAGAACCCTTACCGAAGCCGGATCTCATGGCAATGATGTCTTCACTTAGTGAGAGCCCTTTGGTCGGCAAGACATCTTGGTGGTCTTGGCGACTCTCCTCTTTTGAGGGTTTTCATGCCGAGCCTAACCTAGGCAGGCCTTCCAACTATGTTCCTCACGACCTAGCACCAGATTCATGATTTAACCCTTGATGCAGATGACCCATCTAGCCCTTTAGAACTTCTGAAACATAATTTGCTCAACTGAGCTAGCCCGTAGGTGAAAATTGGGCAACAATTACATGTGTAGAAAAATTACACATTATTGCATGATGATCTTAATGTAATGAATGTATGCTTATAGAGTTTCCTTAGACCATGATGAGAAGGTGCTAGACCCTATCTCTTGTGAATGAACTAGTAATAGATGAAAATTTAACATAATTTCCTAGTCCAATGAATCCCAAGCATTTTTCCATCCCATAAAACCAACTCAAACACACTCACACATCCTAAATGATGTATAAATGACATCCAAACTAGGAGGTTAAATAACAACAAGAATCGCTATCCCATCCTAGTCTTGCACGAGACTACTTGTTTCCTCTCACCATGTGACTTAAAGCACAAAGGGAAAAAAAATAAGAGGAAAAAAAGCTTGATCTACATGTTCTTTATAAGACTTGTCTACCTTTTTCAGATAGGACTTTCATGTCTCCACCCAACTGATTCTCTTTTCTTACACTTAGATCTGACTTTTCATTTTCCTTATCATCTATTTCCAATTGTATTTGTTCCATGGAATTCTTAAGTTCAAGAATCTTTGACATTAGTTGTTCAACTCCACTTATAGCATCATCTCCCACTTTCTTTACTTCTTTTCAAGTTTTTTTGGCTCCCTATGTCCCACAATCCACCAGCACATCTCCCCCTCCTACTAAGTCCATTTTGATTCCTTCTATCCCTCCCACCCTACCACTCCCTATCTCCCTCTCTCCCTCACACACACACAACCTATATCCACCTACCCCACCTTCTCTCCCTAACTCTCTATACCTACCTCTCCTAAATGTGATGATGATATTAAACCTTAAACCATAAACCCTAAGCCCTAAACCTAACATCTATCATCATTGTATTAATCCATTAGGTTCATTTCAGGCTAATATAAATATATTAATCTGAGAATCTTTCATCCATCATAGTCCTTTCATTATCCATGTATCTTTCCATCCTAAACATTACATGTCTTCCATCCCATTAACCAAATAATCTTAAATCCAAAATATTTATTTTGGATGGAAATGATTCTTGTACCTATTCAACCATATTATTTTGATCTACATACAAATTCATAAGGAACCAAAGGTATTTTATTTTCTTTTAGGGATCACTACCATAAAAATATATTCATTCATTTTTCTATTCTAAAGACAAGACAATGAAATAAGGAAATAAACATAAAGATAAAGAAAATAGACAATACCTTTTACTTTAAATAACCTTGCTCCTTAGATAGAGTTAAAATGGAGTGCACCCTTGCTCTATTTGATATGGTCTCTAAGATGATTGATTGAATACTACTAATGAAATGTAGACTTCTCTTTAAACTAACATAATCTTGGTATAGTTGGACAGTTTTTAATAGAAAAATGACATCACACATAGGCTACTAGAACACGTATTGATGATAATTAAGGGTAAAGGCTTCTATTTGTAGACTCTTGTTGTGAGGAATGGCTTAATTCAAATATCAAGGGATCACAATTTATGAGAGATATCAGAAAAGAGGAAATAACCAAGTGTCTAGAGGAGGCTTATTGGAATGAGTGGCTAATGATATAGATTGGACAAAGAAATGGGAGATCTTTGAAGGATTTCCAAAAGAGGAAATATTTAAATTTTTGACTACTCACATTATTTGTAGTGTTGGAAAACACACTATCCCCTATCAGTTATTTCCTTATGAATTTTTTTATTTTGTACACACCAAGAATGTAATGAAGTCCACCTCAAATTTTAGAACAACTCTTTGGTACAGTAAAAATGGTATTTCACTTTCTTCATCTGATTGGAACAAAAAAATGCTCACATTATTTGCAGTGTTGGAAAACACACTGTCCCTTGTCAATTATTTCCTTATGAAATTTTTTTGTCTTGTACGCACCAAGAATGTAATGAAGTCCACCTTCAAAATTTAGAACAACTCTTTGGTATAGTAAAAATGACATATCACTTTCTTCATCTGATTGGAACAAAAAAATGCTCACATTATTTGTAGTGTTGGAAAACACATTGTCTCCTGTGAGTTATTTCCTTGTGAAAAGTTTGTGTATCGTATGCACCAAGAATGTAATGAAGTACACCTTCAAATTTTAAAACAAATCTTTGGTATAGTAAAAATGGCATTTCACTTTCTTCATCTAATTGGAACAAAAAACTTCTCACATTATTTGTAGTGCTAGAAAACACACTATCCCCTGTGAGTTATTTTCTTATGAAAAGTTTTTGTTTTGTACATAGAAAGAATGTAATGAAGTCCACCTTCAAATTTCAGAACAAATCTAAAGTACATTAAAAATAGCATTCCACTTTCTTCATCTAATTGGAACAAAAAAATGCTCACTTTATTTGCAGTGTTGGAAAACACACTGTCCCCTATCATTTATTTCCTTATGATTTTTTTTTGTTTTGTACACACCAAGAATGTAATGAAGTCCATCTTGAAATTTTAGAACAACACTTTGGTATAGTAAAAATGGCATTTCACTTTCTTCATATGATTGGAACAAAAAAATGCTCACATTATTTACAGTGTTGGAAAACACACTGTCCCTTGTCAATTATTTCCTTATGAAGATTTTTTTGTCATACACACCAAGAATGTAATCAATTCCACCTTCAAATTTTAGAACAACTTTTTGGTATAATAAAAATGACATTTCACTTTCTTCATCTAATTGGAACAAAAAAATTATTGCATTATTTGTGGTGTTGGAAAACACACTGGGGTATGTGCAGTATCACCATGGAAAAAATAGGCCCTTAAGTGGCAAAAAATTTAGAAAAATCAGAGTTAGGCAACTTGAAGTAAAAATTGAATAAGTTATCTATATTATTTCAAAATATGTAAGAATAGAATTTGTAGCAAATTGAATGTAGTTTCTAAACTACTAGGTTTGTTTATATATATATATATTTGGTCAAATTTTGAAATTTCAAAGTAGTACTTAAATTTCAGGGGAAAAATAATAGGTGTTTATCTGACCACCCTAACTACAATAAACTAATAATATTTTTTTATAAGATTTTAGATATAAGTAGAGGACTCATGTCCTGATGTGATGCACTTTTTTTTGTAATTTTTTTCCAAGTAAATAATTAATTATGATTTTTATTACAACTTTTTTTAAAAGATATAAAAATTGGCTGACAACACCTTAACTTGGTCAAAACTTCATGAAATTCTATTTTTCTTTTTTTTAATCCATATATGTGAAGCATAGAATGTGACACATGTTTGGATTCAAAAATGTGATACCGCTTGAAGCTATAGATGTTTACAAAACAACTTATCAATCGAGACTTTACCGTAATTCAAATAGAAAATGAATAATAAATACTTATTAAATTCAAAATAAAGCATAATTTATATTGGTGGAAATCTGAGAATCTCCTTTAAAACCCTTTTGTTTCATCAATTTTGGGTAAAAAAAAGTTGTTAGCCACGTACCCATCATATTGCCACTTTTTGGCCCATCATGATCCTGCACATACCCACTATCCCTTGTCAGTTATTTCCTTATGAAAAGTTTTTTTTTTTACACACCAAGAATGTAATGAAGTCCACCTTAAAATTTTAGAATGACTCTTTGGTATAGTAAAAATGGCATTTCAATTTCTTCATTTGATTGGAACAAAAGAATGCTCACTTTATTTGCAGTGCTGGAAAATGCATTGTCCCTTGTCAGTTATTTCCTTATGAAATGTTTTTCTTTCGTACACAACAACAATGTAATGAAGTCTGCCTTCAAATTTTAGAAAAACTCTTTGGTAAATTAAAAATGGCATTTCACTTTCTCCATCTAATTGGAATTAAAAAATGGACACATTATTTGCAGTGTTGGAAAACACAATGTCCCCTAGCAGTTATTTCCTTATGAAAGTTATTTATTTTTCGAACATATGAAGAAATTGAAAGATAATTTTTACTCTAAGACTTATTATAAATTTTAAAGGTGAATTTTATTGCATTCCTAGAGTATAAATAACAAAAAAAAATTCATTACATTCTTATTATTTTGTAAAATTACAGGTTGGAAAACACTGTGTTATGGAACATGCAACCCACGTATTGTAGTAAAACCCTCTACAAGTAACAACCCAATTTTTCAGTCACCCCTTAGGTCAATTTGATTAGTTTTATGTATCCCCCACCTAAAACTCCTCCCTGAGCTCTCCACCCTTGAGCTTAGAACAAGCATAATCATATCACTCACAACCCACTATGTTTTTCCAACCTGCAATTATTTTATGCATTTATTTTTTTATCATATGAGGAAATTAAAATATAATTTTTACCTAGGTAAAAGCT
>VDFB02203144.1:0-14460 GCA_007258455.2 Sequoia sempervirens | reverse complement strand
TTTAACTGGACCAAGGACATCAATACCTAGCTTGAACATATTTTCAGATTTTTCTTTTTGATAATCTACTATTTTTCCACATGTGCAAAACAAAGAGCTTGATTTTTGGTAAAAAACCTATGTTTAATTAAACTAAAAAATAAAATACATAATAAAACCAAAATATATTAAGATTATATTCGATGGATAGCTCATTCTAAGGACTACCATCATCTAGTTGGGTATGTGAAGTTTCCTCCATTTTCATCCTCAACCTGAGCTTTGAAAGGCTAATTTTTATAAAAAAATTGGTGCAAGAAGGGGAGAAGGGGAAAAAAGGGGGGTTTGCTCGAAGCCCCCTTTGAGCAAACCTCCCTCGGGATCTTTTGAGCAAGGGGGATTCGGAGCTTAACCCCCTTTTTCGCTAAATTTTCCTTAGTTTCCATTTGGAAAACGGCAAAAGTGGGTCCCATCATTAAAGAGGGTTCGAGCGAACCCCCCCTTTGTGCAAACCCCCCAAAACCCAAAATTTTCTTCATGGGGGCATTTTTTGCAATTTTCCTTCCTCAACGAAATTGTAAACCAATTTTGTGGGATCACCCCATAGCTTGTTAAGCCTTATGAAGCTCAAAGTTCGTATTATGTGGTGTCTTATTAAATTTATCAGAGGTATAACTTTGGTATGGTATGGAAGCCTAATAAGATTCTCTCATTTGCCACCCTTGGGGGCTCACCTAGTGGACAATGGATTTCACTAGCACATGTGAGTGTGCATTATTGTTTGCATAGTGGACAATGAGTTGTACTTGTAATTTTTTTGAATAAACAACTTAGGTGTGATCCACATTGTGTTGGAAATTCGAGGCTTGATCCACCCCTTTTTTTCTTTTCTTTCTTTCTTTGAGTCTTTGACATTATATGATTGAGTATCTTGTCATTGTTGCATATATATGTTTAACATAGACATGTGTCTCCTTGTGCTTTTGTTGGTTTTTCCATGAGATCTTAGATCTTGGGGGCTTGATCACCCTCCTTGAATTTTGCCATCTTATCCTTCCAACGATTGTACAATTAGACCTCTCTTGATCAAGTCTACTTTAGTGTGAGTTTGATGCAGGGTCATCCTCTCACTAAAGTTGGGGCTAGATGTAGTGTAAAAAAATGTAACCCTTTACATTTTCTCGCTTGTTTGGGCTCTCCTAGTTTAAATTGGACTTAATAATGCCTTAATTTAGTGTTGTTAAATCTACCGCATTACATTTTCACATTTATTTGGGCACTCTTAATTAAATTGGACTTAATTATTCCTTAATTAGTCATTTTATTCATTTTATTTTTTTAGACTACAGAAATTGGTTGGGTATCCATCCCCTATAAACTGCAGTGCGCCAGGTAAAATTTTTCATGTGACTGGTGGCGCTGGAGCAACATGCCCTCCTCTACCACGAGTTTGGGGGGAGACTAGACCTCGTGACCTCTTGCCTGCAACTGGATACTTTAGCCAATCGAGCTAGGCCCCTCACCCCAACCCTTTTATTCATTTACAAGCCTAATAAATTACATTTTTTGAAGGGGAAACCCAACAATAATTAATGCCTAAACATAACACTTTACATTGAGCAATGTGTGTTCCAGGTACAAGGACCTAGGATCCATCTGCCCATGGGCGAATGGGTCCTCCCTAGACCTTTGGACCTCAATTTAAATTATGTTTTTGGTGGTATTTTAATGTTTTCAAATCCATAATTCAATGTCGGCTTGTGATATTTGAATTTCAGGAAATTAAGGATACATACCTATAAATACAAGTTCATTTCACTAAGTTTCACCTATAATTTTTATGTAACTTCACAAGAGCTAATGTTTATGATCGAGAGCATTCAAGAGTAGATATATCAAAGATTTATTGCAGCATTCAAGATATATTCATCATGTCAAAGTCTTCTTGCACCATGCATGTTTTTGGAGCTAACATTGTGATGTAGGTTTCAAGATCAAATTCAAGCATTATTTAAGTGTCAATATCCACATCCAATTCATCCAAGTTACAGACCTCTTAAGATCTCCATTATCAAGGTTTCATACAAGGGTTTTTTGAGTGGTAACATAGCTTTTTTCATTCTTCATTCCCTTTTCATTTCATTATTTTAATTCAAGGTTTAATTACCAAAACAAGTTTGACCAAGGCAAACCCCCATTCACCCAAAAACAAACATTTTTCTCTCTTGTGTGTGTGATTGCAAATTTAGGTTGAAAAAGACTTGAAGACCTTTTGAAGTGCAATATTTATAAATTTGTTAAAGTTGCAAAAGTTGTCAAAGTTGTCAAATTACAGAATCTAACCTATAGATCCAATTTTCAACTTTTTGACATTGAAACCTAAACAAATCAAAAGCTATAGATCTGCACCAAAGGCTTCCTAAAGATTATTGAAACCCTTGCACTTGGACCCATTCACCCATGCGTGAATGAGTCTCAAATCAACTTCCAGAAAGATCTTTTGGTGACTAGTACACATGTTTTTACCCTTCTCATATCTACATTATGTTTTTTGGTTCTACTAATATTGAGCTTAACCTTCAAGTTTCAAGTGTTAGATTGCATGTTGGAGTTGATTTTCTATTTTTTAGTTTTTATACCCAAAGTGTTGTTTGACCTTGATCGAGGTCCTTCAATCATAAGGAAATCTGAAGATTCTTACATTGACTTGATTCACCTAAGGGTTGTTTTTCAATTCATTATGGGGATCTTATTTCTTAATGAAATAAAGGAAAATAGGTCTCTCATCACATCATATTTGATAAACCCCCCTAAAAAATCTATTTTTCTTTGTTTCAGATATGTTTTTCAAGCTATAAAGGTTCCATTTCCAAGAAATCAAATCATCACCTACAATGAGAGTTATAAGTAACAATGTTCCAGTTTGTACCCTAACAAAGGAATGTAATGATGAAAGCTTGGTGGAATGCTCCACATTATTTTGAAAGTGAAGGGATGACCTTACAATTTTGTAAATATGTTTAATAATGATAAATACATATTACTTAGCAGAATCAAGTGTTTTGGTGATCCAAAAGTCCTGTTTTTAAATAACAATGTGTTACAGTTGTTTAGAATGCTCTATTCCTGTATATTTAGCGGGTTTCTCCTCTTATGCCAACATACGATGATCAATTTCTTCAAGAGAAGGTTGAGGAGACATTGGGTACGAACTTAAATGCTTGTATCTTCATCCACATGATGTTTAAATAGCGTCTCCCTAGTAGTGTAAAGTTGTATAAATGACAGTTTTGGTGGTGTGATCATTATTTGGGCCAAAAGACTTATCTTCTTAATAAGCAGTTGATCTTGATTAGTTATTTCTATTTTGGAGAATGTGTTATAATGAGTTTGGGTTCTGTAATGCTATGTGTTAACCCATAATTATTTTCTTGCAATATTATATATGTTTGGAGTTGACTAGTGCGATACCAAGCGTCTCTTCTAAAGGTCATGTTAGAGTCGACCTAATTGAGCTTTTGAATTGTTATAGAGGTTATATATAGAAGATAAAATTATTTTGTGAAGATAATTATAGAAAGTGAAGCATAATTAAGCAAAATACAAAAGATGAAGTGTGCAATGTTTTTGATTTAGGAAAAAATAGGTTTTGAAGGGACCCGAAACCCTTTACAACCAAAAAAAAAGCTATAGAAAGGACAACCTACAACCAGCCAAAAACCAACTCCCAAAAAAGACCCTTCAATAGTTACATTTAGAAATACTCTTGTGGGAACAAAGAGTCGTGTCAAAAGAAGACCTAGAGAGTTTTGCTTTCTTTCCCTGAACAGTAATCCAACCTTCTTCCACTTGTGTTGCCTTATCATGCTAGGCTTGCTCACTAATTTCCTAAAGATGGATATTTGCAACCATAGTCTTAAAGATTTCATCATATTCCTTCGTGCAGATAAAGACTTATCTAAAAAACCGCCAAATATGGAAGCTGTAGCGCTATCACCAAAAATGGTAGCCTAAGACCTAGTCACTATCTCAATAGGGGTAGCCTTAGCAGCCCCACCATTTGAGGCATCCGGAGGGGATGCCCCAAGACCCTATGATTAGGAAGCAACCACCTTAGAAAAACTCATGTGTTGTTCAAATTTCTTCTCAACCGTATAATGTTGTTGAGAAGCGCCTATCCACCAAGTAGCCTTCTTTTCTTTTTTCTCAAATCATAATAAGTGAACCTCATGCCATCAACATATACAACCCATAACATGAAATCACAAGCTCCAAGTACCAACCATGTCATATAATGAACATACACATCCGGTAACTCCCACTGCACATAGATAATGTCAAATCTAAAAATGATTAAGGCATCCAAGATCCACCAATAACAACTTATAGAAGTGTAACCAATATCATCTAGTACCAAGGAACATCCACAAAGATATGCAAATCCTACAAATCAATATGCTACAATACATCTCTCACCACAAGTCTCCATAGCTCTCCCAAGTTCTTCACACCCAACAAAGGAAAGAGATAAAGGAACACCCATGTTGTCAACAAAGAACAATGATCACATTACCACAAACATAGTGATCACTACAGCGCCACACAAGATCTCAAATCTAATGTCATGTGAATACAAACATCCAAGAAAAATAATAAGATCAAAGAGAGAACATGTAAGTAAAAACCTATAGCATGTCCTTCAACACACACCTCTAAATGTTGAGCTATGATGAGTATGATCGCCTCCATAAAACCCCAAAGAGAATAACATTATCCATATCTAACCATAACCAAGATGTATGTATCTCAAACAAAGTCCATTCCCAATGAAGGAAATAAGCCTAATAACATATCCTAAACTCAACATCAATGAATAATTTCACAATGTATAAGGAGATAAACATGCTAACATCCCTCAAATGAACCCTCTAGAACTAACAAACCATATCTCAAGATCCATATGCATGAGAAGATAAAGTATAAATCATAATGCAGCTCAAAGTAACAATGGAAAATACCTCTCAAATGATAAACCATCAAGTAGACCAAGAGTGGAGAATGAGAATTATCCTCCAAGATATCCAAGTCATCATGAATCATGTACGAACAATCTATGGTATTGCTATCAAGATTCAACCATGTAGTTTTACGAGTCAAACTCATTGCCCATGTTTCATGAGTAGTTCACAAGAATCCATCTCTCATGATAATGAATAGTCCACTTAGCACTCAATGCATCTAGGTGATGCTCATAGAGGTGAAGAGCTAGGCCTTCCTGGGAGGTCACCCGTCCCAGTATTATTCCGGCTCAAGCATGCTTAACCACAAAGTTTTCCCCAAGTTTAAGCCCACTTAGCTTGCAACCCCATTTCCAAAACATTCAAAAAGTGTTGTGCTTTATGAACCATTCATTATAGAGCCCCTTTAGCTCATCAATTAATAAGTAGAAGGTATATTTCCATAGCGTGTCAAGTTGTCGCATACTTTTATAATTTAATATTTGAAATATATAACAAATAAGAAATGATATGCATTGACACAAACTAGCAAATAATTAAGAGAATTTGAAGGAAGATGGAGTAGAATTTAAATAATTTTTTGAATGACTATTTAGTTAAAGTAAGTACCTTAGAAATTATTATTAAACAAACTTAAAATCAAACATTATAATAAAAAGATGTTAATATGAGAGGCACAAAATGTAAAATCATGCATATAAAAACAAACACAAAGAAAGAATAGCCTTACTCTATAATAATAATGTCTTTTAATTTATTATAATTGCATGTTTTCAATATGAAATGGTAGTCAAACATATATTCTTCAAATAGGTATATGCGTTTGTCATAGTAGAAGCTAATGTATCCTTAAAATAGCTTAAATCCTTAAGATGCCACTAACTTACCCTTGAATTTATTTTCATTCCATATCAGATATGTTACAACCAAAAAATTAGAGCACATGTGAAAATCTATCCTAATTCCACAAAAAGCTAATTTTATTCTTGTTGTATTTCACTAATCAATGAAATTGTATTTCTTATATATTTATATAAACTTTACAAAATAAAATAAATGCATCATAATTTTATAACATTAGATATTTTAAATTGAAACCTGTTGGCGTTTAAATTAGCACCTCTGGAGTGCTGATTGTAAACGTTTAGCTATTTCAAATGTTTTGCAACACTTCTTCCTTATTTAAAGAGGAGAAGTCCCTCTCTGCTGAAAGCAATGTGTAAGGAAGGAAATGGTAAACTAAGGTTCCTATCTTTTTGTACTTCAGCGGTAGGACACAAGGGTGCACAAACACAATGCACCGCAACTAAGCTTTTTCTCTGGTTTCGGTAGATCTTAACTACGACTATTCTAGATTTTAATCTATCCAATACCTTCAAGTTAAACAGAGCAAGAGGGTATACGAGTGGGAATGGATTGGTTGGATCACCTGAATTCACCATCTCTTGAGAATATGGTTGAGGCTCTAAACTCTCGGATATATGTCAGGATAAGGTTGGTACAAGCAAACACTCTTTACGGTAAACTGGATCTGAGACCTACCAAGGAGGAAGAACCCCTATCTGAGGTATGGGCTAGGAAACAGTTTACAAGAAACAAAAAATTGACGATGTCTTGGCCGACAAACTTGCTAAGGAGGAGGAAATCCTATCCGAAGTATAGTTTGAAGGACAATACATTAAAAAAAAAAAATGATAACTGTCAATGAAAAATATCTAAGGAGGAGGAACCCCTATCCGAGGAGGGAAATGAAACAACAAGTTATTTGATACAAGACATAGAAATAACTCAAATAGGTAGATCAAAATGAAAGTGCCTTCTGATATTCTTCTTCAAGCTTCATCAACGAATTACAAAGGTTGGGATAGAAAAGGCACGAAATCATGCACAATTACAATCAACCAACGAACTCTCATCCAAGAGTGAACAAATATTCACTTTCAAAGCTGTTGGCAACAATGGCGCAACAATTTTGCATAGCAAGTAAAGGTTGAACAAACAATGAGCCCAGTGCTCTTATTTATAGAACTCAAAGGAGTGGGCAACCCCAAAATCTCCTTGAGTTAACAATGAGTTCTTACCAATCAATTAGCAAGATTTATTCCTAAAAAGGGGGAACAAGCAGTTAACTGGAAAACTACTTCAGTTAACTAAAAGTAAACAAAGAGTCAACTTGAAACTACTTCAATTGACTGAAAGTAAACTAAAGGTGAAATTTAATGTAAGCATCCCTCCAAAATAGACATCTACATTTAGTGGAGATCTAAGATCCACAAATCATGGAAGTCGATTAGACATCCTTAATCAGTGGGATTTGACAATGCATGATTTAAGGGATATGGAGTTAACTTGGAAAGGGGCATCAAGTTAACTCCAATTACATTTAATGTCATCTTGAGTTGACTTGGAAAGAAGCATCAAGTTAAACTCAAGTATCATAAATGCCACTTGGATGTTGTAGGACATCCTTCTTTGGTGCCTTTACAGCTCACCATTAATCAATAGTGTTTCTATCTATTCATTGACTTCATCAGCCTCTGGGGAGTTAATGCTTTGTAGAATGATGATGTGGCGTCGCAGCATTACCTCACCCGTTGTGAGTTGATTCCTGAAGTCTATACACTGAGATTTTTCCTGTTCGAACTTGGTTGATAAAGCTGCCACCTTAGCTAGCTTGCAACCATTTGGATCATCAAGAAAGGTACTATGGATGACATCTCTGAACTAATTCTGTATAGTGACCATCTCGATGTATTCTCCTCCTTCACACTGATATTCCATGCGAGGGAAAGATATCACGAACATTCTTGCGAAGTTGATAATAGTGGCGACCACCCGTCTGTAGTCAATCAACTCTACTGAATGGGCATCATAGGATTTCACCTTGTACGCAAACTATTCCTTCCAAGAAAAGAGATGTTGCTTGTTTTCCTCGTAGTAGACTGATTGATACACCAATTGCAAGTCTACAATTGTGCTCTCATCTTCTAGCCTCTTCTCTGTAATTCTTTGTTCTGATTGTTGGATCTCTACATGAAGTCCATGTGCTCTATCCCGTAACTGGTATATATTTTCTAGTATACATCTACCCTTGAGAAAAAACTCTTCCACTTGATCTCTCAAGTGTTTTTCGTATGTTATCAATTGTTGACGATTTTGTTCTGCGGGGAGATCTAGCAATCCTATTGGTAAGGCTGAGACGTTTGGGGTGCCATGCATCAAGCTGGAAATGTATGACCTTAGTTGTTGATTTACAACCTTTAAGGCTGCTTTTTCTTTTCCATCCTTGGCCATTCTTTCTTGTGCGCTCACCGAAGCTATTATGAGAAGATCTGCCTCCACTTGTCATGTAGTATTCCCGAGGTTAAGTTTAGACAAATAATAGTCTTCCACTTGTACCTCGTGTATGCTTTTCTCTACTGGTGGGGAAACAATCTCTATGATAATTTCACACTCTGCATTCCGCTCTATGTGAACTTTCCTCTTCAACTTCTTTGCCGGCATGTCTTGTGGGATGTGATCGAATTCAGTGAAGTCAAGTTCATAGGAGGGTTTTTCCCTCTTTCTTCCTAGGAAGCCTTCAAGCCAAATGGAATCTCGGTGAAATTCACTAGGAGGAATATGAGGCCTTTGAATGCCCGATGTGTGAGACTGTGCTGGAGCAATGTCTCTTAGTGGCAAATCCAAGTCGATGAGGACTTGTGACTGCTGTGATGGTGGTGATATTGGCGGATTTGTTTCCATAACAGGCACCGTTTCTTCTGTTGCTGGTTCTACTACTGGTTCTGCTACTAGCTCTTTAGCAACTATTGTTGTTGGCTCCTCAGTAACAACTTCTGCCGGTTCAAGCGTAGTAGTCTCTATTCCTTGCTCTGGGGCAGCAATACCCATGATTATTTTAGGACTATGTGTAGCTTTCTCCACAGGTGTCCTCTGTGTTCTGGGCTTT
Source organism: Sequoia sempervirens (assembly GCA_007258455.2). Taxonomy (NCBI): domain Eukaryota; kingdom Viridiplantae; phylum Streptophyta; class Pinopsida; order Cupressales; family Cupressaceae; genus Sequoia; species Sequoia sempervirens. The sequence continues at coordinate 5,514 of VDFB02203144.1, read as the reverse complement.
GTAGGCTTCGACATCCTCATCCCTTAGGGAGAATTGCACCATTGCCTCTACCTAGGCTTACTTCTTGAAGTGGAAGGTGGCATAGATTGAACCTGTGGTAGCTTTGTTATGTGAGATATCACCTTTCTTGATTTCTTGTTGTTGAGATAGAGTTGGCTATTTCTAACCACTCTACTCGTTCTTTCCTCTATAGACGTGTTTTCCTTGGCATACCAATCCACTCTTGGGAGTGGTTGGGAGTCAATTGAATCTGCGAAGAATGAGGGGAGAATGACTTCCCCTTCATTGTTGGATAGGCCCTCGATGTCTGCTAACATAAAATCAGCAATTGGCCATCTCGAATGCCTTCTCGTATTCCGTCACTGATATGACTTTCCTGTTAGGACATGATGGAATATCAAAGCACTTTTCAATATCCTGAGGCTTTCAACTACAAACAATCCTCCCATCTGCTACTCTGATTTCTCTAGTGGTAGGATTCTAATGCTTGACACAAGCGATTACAAGCTCCACGCTTTGTAATGTGATGTGAATGGATGCGGCCTATAGCAACCTAGATTCTTCAATATTTTGCAATGTGATCTGATTCATGCCCTCCAGCTACTCCATATCAACCACTGGATTTACGTGATGTAAGTTTGTGTCAACTATTTTCAAGTAATCATGAAATAGGGCTGTCTTGGTCCCGTATTGTACCTGAGAGTACTGCATCTTGAAAAAATTAAAGATTGACTGTAAACTTGACCTTGTTCTGATAATTTTTGGAAACCCTTAAAAATAGCGCCCTGCCGAGAAGTATTTTTCCAGAAAAAGTCTAGCACATGGGTTTTATTCGTGCTTCAATGCTGAACAAGCCCAATTCCTCAGAATTTTGATTCTGAAACTTTTTTGGAAAAACCCCTAAAAATAGGGGCAACAAGTTTGCTGATTCTGGAAAATTTGACGAGATGGGTTTCACTGGAAAATTATGCTGAATCTACCCAGTTGATCTAATTTGATGTAGCTTGTTGCCTTTTTTTGTAATATGCAAGAAAACCTAAGACAAGAAGAGAGGAAGTAGACATAAGATGGATTGGAAGTTTTTATCTGACTCCCTTAGAAAATTTGTCTCTGAATCCAACCTTAGATTAACAATCTTCTTCTGCTTCAGATCTGTAAGAAATATTGAAGAACAGATGAAAACCTTGTCCAGATCTGTAAATGGCGTCCTTGAGAGCTTATGGTTGTTCTTGATCCTTAACTTGCAATGAAATAATGAAGTAGGATGCCTATACCTTGATTATATAGACTCAAGCCTTAGATCCACAATTTTGGGGAATTAACTCATGATCAAAAGATGTTTTGGCTTGATTTGAAGTTCAAAAAGGTGATTTCCACTCATCGTGGAGTGATTTAGCCAAGTTTATCTCAAAGTATCTTGACTTTAGTCAACAACTTGACCTTTGACTTCTTCTAGGAGTTCCTTTTGAGTTTTGCAAGTTTTTTATTATTTTCTCTCTTGAATGACCTCAGTTTGATCCTGAATCTAGCTTGATCTGTTGATCCTGAGCTGTTGCTAGCACATTCGCTGTTGAGCTGGATCCAACTTGAAGAGAAGTTCCTAGGAGACATGACGAAAAAAAGTTGAGTTCAAGGCTTCAAAATAAAGGGCGCCTTTTCCAAGAAAGGGAACTTTTGCTTTTTCCTTAGTGAGTTTTCAATCTTTATTCTTCAGCCTTTTGAAATGACTTCTCATGCTTTGATATGGATTTCTCGTTGATCAAAGAATTAGATGATCTTGTTTGATATCTCGTCGGGTAGCTAGCTCTATTTCGCCAAAGATGATTGGAGTTGGAAAACTCATAAGTCATTTTAGGGTCCCTTTATTCAAGGGCATCCCTCATTGAAAAGGGCGCTTTTTCCCTTCAGCTTAGTTATCCTCATCTTGAAAAGTTGCCTTGTTTGATCCTGATTATTTGTTGACTGCTTCGTCAGGTGCCTGTGCTAGCAGTTGCGTTGTTGAGATCTACCTAGGATGAGAAGATTGTCCTAGGAAGCCTTTGGTCATTTTTTAGCATCTAGAGGTCCGGAAAGAAGGGCACCTTTCTTTGGAAAAGGCTCTTTTTTCTTTGATCTTTACTTTCGACAATTGTTTCTTGATACTTCGTCAATTGCCTCTTTTTGCTTAGTCGGCAATTGCTTATGATCAACTCATCAGATGATCTAGTTGTTTGTTTCATTGTCGCACCAGCAAGAAAACTCTGAGGATGACTACCTTGGATGATTCAGCTGACTGCATTTGACCTTTAAAGATCATGGGCGCCCCTGCTTGAAAAAGGCTCTTTTCAGCATTGCGAAATGATCTATCCTTCGTAACATTTCCAGAGTTAGTCAAATTTTGACCTTTTTGGGTTTCAGGAATCTCCTTCATCAAACAACATCTTTTTAGATCTTTTTCTCCATGGTTGCATCATTGAAGCTTTTGAAGCTTAGCTTTCAATGCTTAGTATTGGCCAATCTGCCATTAATGGCTACGGAGCTCCTAACTTTGTTCCCAAAAAATAGAAATAGACCCACCAGAGTAAAACATGTCTTTTGATGATTTTGACTTGACCAATGTGATCGTGAAGCCTTTTCATCCTATCAAAATCATTTTCAATCATTTCTAGGAAGGTCCTATTTTCGGGGGTTTCCCTGAAAATAGGGGGCGTAAAACTGTGATTTTCAAATTTTTAGAATTTTGCACATGTGTTCCTTGACAAAAACCCACAAAGACCGTATGTTTGGTTTTACCTAAAACAAAATTTTAACGACATTTTAACAAGATTTAGCTCAATTTATATGGAATGCCAAAAGAATTATTTTGGGTACAACATTAGGCTCCTTTTGGTGACCATGTCAGATACCTACAACATAGGAGAACCGAGAATCTCAAGTTTTGTAGACCAGTATATTTTATTAGTTGGGTAACAGAGTCAGGACTTTGGTTCCACACATACCTAAAAATAGAGTTCACCTTATTTATTGGGTTCCCCAATTTATTCACCTACAACAAAACATCTAGGAAATCACCTAAAACACAACAATACTGCACTGAACGGGGAAAAACATAACAACATAATGTTAAAGCAAGAAAAATTATTTACAATATATACTCACCCCATCCTCAAAGGGATGAAATGCTTCAAGTACTGCCCGCTATAGGGCAGTGGAAAGAACCTCCCATCTGAATGTGAGAATATAGGAATTCTCTCATGCAATATCATGAATCAGGAATGGCCCTAGCCAAAGGGAGTCAAATTTTCTGTGCATTCCCTTTGGTTTGTGTCTCTTGTCCCATAACAGGACTTTATCTCCAATCTCAAAGTCTCGTTGCCGAGCCTTCTTGTCGAAGATCCTCTTCACCCACTCTTGATGCTGAGTGATCTTATCAACTATCTCCACCCTTTCTTCTTGAAGTTTCATCAGGCACAAGATACGTTTCTCAATGGGATCTCTAAATTCCTCATCTTCTATTGTGGATGCCATTTGCAAAGTGGACAACTCTAGAGTGATGGGTAACACAACTTCCATGCCATATAGGATTATGAAAGGTGAAGTGTCGATAACTCTCTTAGGCATGATTCTATCAGCCCAAAGAGAGTCCTACAACTTTATGTGCCAAGCCCGTTGATTGGAATCAACCATCTTGCGTACTATCATGACTATGTTCTTATTTGATGACTCGGCTTGTCCATTGCCTTGTGGATAGTAATATGAAGAGTGGGACAAAGTAATGCCGTAGTCAAAACAAAATTCTACCAACTCCTTTGACGAGAAGCTTGTAGCGTTGTCAGTCATGATATTTTTGGGTACTCCAAAGCATGTAATGATGTTCTCCTTGAGGAAGTTACACACTATTTCAGAAGTAGCTTGCTTTATAGGGATTGCCTCAACCCACTTAGTGAAATAGTCTGTCACCGTAAGGATGTAGACATGTCCCTTGCTGGAATGAGGGTTGATGGGTCCCACAAAGTATATGCCCCATTGCTAGAATGGAGCTGTTGGAGTGAAAATGACACTGTGAGGGGGGGTGAATCAGTGTCAAAACAGATTTGAACAATTTGCATAAAAATAAACCATAGCTTAGATTTTATCTCAATATTAAAATGATTAATGCATTCATAAGTTGAATGTAATCATTCAGAACTAGAATTGAGAAATGAAATAAGCAATCAATGAACAAAGCAGTAAACACCTCAGTAAAGCAGTGAGATCACAGAAGGACAAAGAGACACAAGATTTTGCCGAGTGGAAAACCCTCCTGGGGTATAAAAACCACTCCTGAAATGCCTTCCAGGCTTAATCTTTTAATCAACTGTTCACAATGCCTTATAGGCTGATTTTTGAGCACCCACTCAAGGAGCACCAACCCCTCGTTTAGAGATATCTATCTCAAGGAGTACCAACCCCTCAAATTATATTTCTGAACAATAATAATATCTCAGAGGATCTCTCTGTTTTCAGTTAAGCTCATAACTCTCTATTTTTTCTCGTCTACCTAATACCCTAAGAATTCAAAAATTGAATCCTTAAAATATTACATAGAAAAGAATATTACAAAATATCTTCGCATCTTTGTTTTCCATATTTTTAATACAGAGTATTTCAATACAATTTTGATACAACCAAAGAACAATATTCCAGAATTACAACCAGAGTTCTTACACTATTTTCAACACTGGGTTTTATATACATTTCAAGTATGTCTGCCATGAAGAAGGTCTTCAAAGAATGCGAGGTCAAAAGGAAACTAAAACCTCATACTATTTTCAGGAAGAAAGATGCCAAATAATAAATGTTTGCAGGAGTAACGCCTATCCAATAGGCTGTAAATACTTTGACATGATATATCAAAGCTTTGATAGGAGTAAATCAAGAATCTTCATCATTTTGAAACTATTTTGAGATAACCCAAATGCTCAAACAAATATTTCTGAATACCCAAAAGGCTGAACCTTTAATTTCTACACTGAATCAAGAGATTTCAAATTGTAACTGATAGATTCTCATCAAAACCATGACTGCCCAAAACAGAAAATCATAAACTCTCAATTCTCAAAGAATATTCTGCCTTGAACTCTTTCATTTCAAATAATGAACACAACAATCATTGATATGAATGAGTCAAAAATAGCTTTTGCATAAAACTGACCATGCAAAGAAAAAAGTCTCCATCCATAAAGAGATTTCCAAACAATAATGCCCAAAGACTGTCATTTGTAAAATAAAAACACCAAATAAAGATACCTATTTGTGCAGCAATAAATAAATACCAGAGATTCGATGCCAACCAATGACTTCCATCGAATAATGAAGATCAATATGCAGGTCGAGCTTCCAGCCAGTGAGGCACACCAAAACATAGCAGCCATACCATTCAATGCCAACAAAAAATAGACCACGAATTTTGCCCTAACAAGCTTTCTTCTCAAACAAATCATTATGTTGAAATGAAGAAAGATTTGAAGTCCACTCCAAGTCAAAATGACATTA
>VDFB02203141.1:0-22570 GCA_007258455.2 Sequoia sempervirens | reverse complement strand
AAAAAAATACAAATACATGTATGATTACAATGTAAAGCCAACAATCCCCTAAGGTCACGAGACAAGATTAATTAATTCACAAATTATAACAACATGCATGAAATGAAACATAACAACATTCACTTAACTAATTAAAGCACATACATTCCATACAAGAGATCTTCATTAAGACCATGAGATCCTTCATGGTTACCAATGACAGAAGTTATATAATTACAATTACATCTCTCATTCCCAGATTGAGGTAAATCAATAACATGATTGTTTATTACAATTTCCACCTCGATAACAATGAGGGGTAAATAAAATACAAGATCCACTAACATAAAAGAGACCAAAGAGCATCTGGATCCCACGAGCTCTCCAACACAAAAGTCTCATCCAGATAAACCAATGCCCAAAACAAACGGAGTATGGTGCACGTTCCACCCAACCATGTGATACCTGAAGGCTCACCCCCCATGCTAGGAGATAGTAACAAGGGTTTCAGGTCAAGACCAACAACCTCTAAACATAGGCAACATGACTCAACTGAAAAAGGATACGAACAAGACATCACATGACATAAAGGTTACAATGCTTCAAGATTTTAAATACATGAACACATCACGAATACAAACATAATGTTGACTTAGGAGAAGTGTCATCACAATGTCGCATGGGATATCCTGGCAAGTCTTCCTAGGTCCCGACCCCCATCTCGGGATATCCTGGTAACCTCTAACGACTCCCGACACCACATGCAAACCAATGCGAATCAGTTATCTTTCGAAGGGACAAGATAACGACCTTGCCATTCCAGGCCTTCTCGTCTCATCCCAAGTCTATCCAAGCACTTGCGTCCATGAGCGAGGCAAAATTAATCTTTCTAAATGTTGGTACCACCTATGCTAATTAATTGGTTTAAGTTTTCACTGAATTAACCAACTTACATTGAGATCTCCTGGCACCACTTTGTGTGCCGGCCCTCAATGCAAGCCACTTCTCTAAGACAACACATGGAACTATGCCACCACCAAAGGGTACCCAAGTACTACCTAGGGATAATGAATCCCTAAACATGACATGAAGTCAACCTATCCCGTCCAAGATAACCGGGTATAACTGGACACATTTAACGCACTACCCAAGGTAAACCAGGGTTGACCGACATAACAACAACCCAAAACACATAAAAGAAAGTCCTATTTGGAAGACTTACATAACATTGACTAGATTGCCCCACACCAAGAACAAACGCCCCATGTCAAAAGGAAGCATTACAGGCAATTTAAAATCATCTACATTAGGATTTCTTAAATCTAATTCACTCAATGACGTAGTGCACTAATCAATGTAAATAAAACATATTCCTTTACACAACTCAAAAGAGAAATCAAAACACGTTGAGAACCATTACGACATTTAAACTACTCATTTAAGCATATTGCACAATTTCCCATAATGATCAAAATAAATCCTTTAACAATTAAATCAAATCACTTATAAAACGATTTCCCATATATTCTTTGCTATGACTTTTTTTAATGATCCTATTTTAAATATCATTATATATATATATATAAAATAACTATATAATTATATATATATACTCAGTATATATATAATTATATATATATATTAAATATATAATTAATATTTAAATCCAATTACAAAATACTAACTTATTTTCCCAAATTATTTAAAATATAAAATATTGACTTCTTTTCTTTTTTTTGTGTTTAAAAACAAAAAATAAATAAATAAATAATAATAAATATAAAATAATATAATATATATATAATATATATAATATATACTATAAATTATATATATTATATTTAATATATAAATATAATATATATAATATAGCATATTTATATTATATTTAATATATATAAATATATGAAAAAAAGACAGGGTTTTTAAAACCCGAAAAGCAATCGCCGCTCAGGAAGACGTAGCAGGGGAGACGCAGGGTCTTCCTGCTGCCGCGACCTCCCTGTGTTGGGGGGGGACGCTACCAGGGAAGGCAGTGCTTAGCGCTGCCTTCACTGGCAGCGCCTCCCTTCATGGGAGCGGCGGCTAGGATAGCCGCGCGGGCCGCACACGGGGTTTCATTCCCCAAAAAAAAATGCCGCCCTAAAAAAAATGCGAATGTTGGTTTAAAACACAGAGACCCAGAAATGAACATTTAATTTGCCAGAATTAAATTTGATAAAAAATATAACATTATATATGCAATATTTGTATATATATGTATATATATACTCAATATTATACATATATATGCATATATATAAATATATATACACACAGTCATAATAAATGGCTGTAAAAGTATTTTTCTTCCATACCCAGATTGGGCAGACTCTCAATCTGAGAAACAAAATGAATTTCCATTGAATCTCCATAATCTAATACACAAATTTCATGATTTCTCACAAGCTAAACAGAGATTTTCCCAACAACACAAATTTTCCATAAAACCCATTTGAATCTTTCAAGTTTGTTTCAAATTTCCAAATGATAGTTTGAGAATAATCTATGGTTCACATGGTTTTCTCAAAAACATTGAAAAACTCTTTTATTCAAGTTTGAATGGTGATTCCAACATGGGTTTTGAATCAAAGTTTGAATTCCAAATATAAATTGAGCCATTTCAAACAAATTGCTGAAATAAAATTGCATAAAGAGGGGAAAACATGGAACCTTTTGTTTTTCTCCAAGCTTTTTTTTTGAATCCTTCAATGGAAGTTGATCTCCTTCAAATTTTGCTTCAACAATCTTTCAAAAACCTCTTCCAAGAATTTCTCCAAGCTTTTTTCAAGTTTCTTGTTGCTCTTCAAAAAAATTACCCAATTCTAGAAAAAGATAATTCCAAAAAGAAAATGCATTTTCCTTATGCCCTTCTCCAAATTGTCAAACCCCTAATTTTAGTTCACCCACCATAGTTATTGCTATTTTGGATATTTTGGATATTTTCATTTTTGAAAATTAATAAAACAATTCTATTTCCCATTTCAAATGCATAATAATTATTTAAAACCAATTTCTATTTGCACCCCAAATGACAATTAAATTCCCTTTTATCCACAAAATTGAATTTACTAATTACATTTAACAAAGATCATTTTTAATTTTATTTCAAGAGGAATGCAAGGCAACTTCTATTTTTTTTTGGTCTCATTATTTAATAATGCTAACACAATTGGACTAATTTAATTAATCAACAATAAATCTAATTCATGATTAGATTATTTTATCAATTGAATTAAATTAACTAATTAATTAATAAGCACTCTTTTATGAATTTTGGTAATAAATTAAAATAAAGCAAACACCATTTCACTAGGAAATTAATCACGCAAGCAAGGAGAGACGAGACGACAAGGAAACAAATAACTTATCCCAACTAACAACCCGACGACACACTATGGCTAGGGTGATGTCATGACACAGAAAACCAAGTTACTATCTCCCAATCGTTTTCCATTTAACAAGGGACATGCTCAGACTTGCGGAATCAGGTGGAGTCAATGTCCTGTACCTGCATCCTGCACACAACACGAGTGTCGAACATGCATATATATATATATATATATATATAAATATTAAAACACACCGTGAAGAGGAAATCGCGGAATCACAGGGCACTCGCATGCGAGTGATGTGATCCCATCCCCTTCACCAATACAATATCGCTAACTGATGCCTATAATCATCAATGGTATAATCAAAGCATAAAACATCAATAATTCACATACATGATAATTTAATCCATAACATGAAATAATAATATCATCTGATTAAAGTACCATCACACCAAAATATAATGTTTACATCGCTTAACAATTAGCTGTCAAAAGTAACCAAGTTTATAACCAACGTGCTAACAAAGCAAAATATACATAACGAACACTGTTCGATCAAAAGAACAAAATGGAGGGGTGTTACACTTTTAACTTTGACCACTTTCCCTACATGTGATCTAATTTAAGATACATCTCTTCTAATGGATACTTGTGGTATATCTTCAATTAATAGTGATACATTTATGGATAATAGTTTATGTGATGACGATAGATCTTCCTTAGTTACACATGGTGTTTTTATGCGTCATGATGTCATTTTCTCCATATGTCAAGATGATCTTATTCATATGCCCCATATCTTCATGTATTACTTTGCATGCCTTAACTATACCACAAACTCATCATACAATTAGATATAAATATCATAAAATGGTAAGGGATGTGATCTAATTGATCAACTTAAGAATAATCTCATCAAAATATCTTCTTGGAATTCAATGTATATATCTAATATATACAAAAAAAGAATTGAGGTACAATTTAGCTAAATTTATTATTCCATCTAATGTTACTCATACATGGGTATTCACCATCCTTGAGCCTATTTATCAAGATAAATCTAAAATTTCAATTGTGTCTCATGAGTAGCCTCATCCCCATTTTATTAAGGAGTGTCAATTGTCATATATGGTGATTAAATATGGGGAAATTTGAATTAAATAAACTTTAGTTGATAGTGGACTTAGTTTAAACCTTTATAAAATAAATACATATTACATGTCATCAAAGTTGATTATATTAATTTATTGAAATATGGTTTAAGGATTTGATAACATGGTCTACAATTTTTTTTTTTGTTAATTTGCCTATCACTTTTGAACTTTCACACTTGATAATATATTTCAAGTGATGCATAGTGCTTTAGTGTATAAAATTATTTTAGGTTGTCATGGGTATTGCACCTTTTACACTATATTAGACCTTGAAGTGCATTCAATTTTTGAATGTGCATCATCATGAATAATGATAGTACTGATCAATATTGTCAAGTGGTTAAGAAATAGAATATTTGTGTTCCCTCAAATTGATTAATCACACATACATTACAATGGGAACTTCTTAGCCCTCATCTATGCTTCATATTGATCTTGAGGATTGTTGGAGTTCTCTTAATTTTATGCCATCATATGATAGAGAGCATTAAGTGACAACACTTGGATTATACCATTCCTCCATTGTAAATTGATCTTGCTATACATAGTAGACCAACTTTAATTCTTCGTGAAAATATTACTCCAAATAAAGGTGTTCTTACTCATGGGTTCAATGATAGCATTGATTCTTATTAATCCAATAGTACCCTTGTGCATCTACACAACTTCACATGACACCACCTAGGCACCCAACTTCACTCAAATGCATAACACAGTACTTATTGAACTAAATGCAACATTATCCATGTGTTTTTATATACAATTCTTATACACCATCATCTAGCATTACTCATGTGCATATTGTGGCATTGCATATGACTACACATGATAATGTGTAACTATGTATGGGTCATTCACATCCACATGTAATTCTAGCATACACATCTAACACATGGCAGTGTCTACCCCATACACTTTTATAATTTAGTTAACATCATGTGGGGTTCACATTTTTCATCACCCCATACACATGGTCAATGCATCATGAATGCTTGATACGTGTCAACATATTTATGGATCCTAGATAATGGCCTACTTGCATACATACCTACACTACAAATTATAATAAGAGAAAATTCAACCAACATTTATGTTTTACAATATAATAATGGATATCTTCTCTAATGCAATACTTTCCTTTCAAAGACTTATGAAAATTTTGAATGTGCATTTAAATTCTAGCTTAGGAATTCATTTTAATAATTTATAAACTTGTCGATTACCAACTAATTTGTAACTTTTCCCTTTGATCCACCTAGGAATCAAACTATTGGTATCATTAGAAGAAATATTTCATGTCCATCTAAGCACTCTTGTAGCAAGTGAAGCAAGATCATGAACCTAATTTAAAATTTGAGAATTCATATTAAAAACAAAATATAATAACATATATTATAAAAAAGCTTTGCTTGCAAAAACTTAAATTGTGCACGAATCAATAGATGAAAATCAGGTATTCTAGGAATTCCAAAAAGAGATAATTATGAATTATTCTAGATAATAAGTTCTAGGAAAAGAATAGAATAATTAGATTGGGCACAACAACGAATTCTTGCCCATGAGATTGAAACATTGATAACGGTGGATAGAGTCTTGATCAAGAATGAAGATAAAAAGGGAAGAGAGAAGGAACTTGCTAAATTTGAAATGTAAGATGATCCTCAAACCATAGACCTAACCATAGAGGCCAAGGAAGACATTACAATACTTGAAGATTTGGTAGTAATTTGTACATTCATCGATCCCAAACTTTAGAGAAGGAAGATAAGAGAATAGGTAGAAAAGGCTTGGAAGACACAAGAAATCATAAAAAAAATTCCTAAAGGCTTTTTTTATTGTGGTCTTTACTTCAGAAGAGGAAAGAGAAAGGGTATTGAATGAAGCATTATGGGAACTGGAGGGGCATCCATTATACATGGAGAAATGGCACCAAAATTTCAATCCATTCCAATTAAATCCTTATGAAAAACTAGTTTGGATTCGCCTCCACAATTTGCCACTGGAATATTGGTCTGGAGGGTGTTTTGAAAAAATTGAGAGATCATTGGGCACATTGGTATATGTTGATGCAAAAATATTTGAATAAGACTCATACATATATGCAAGAATGAAAATTGCTAATATTAGACCAATACTAAAGGAAATACGACTTTGCATAGATGGGGAAATATGGAAGTAGTCAGTAGGAATAAAGGAAGAAAAGTATTTCTGCCTCAAATGTGGAAGTAAAAATCAAAATGAGAAAGATTGTGGAAAAAAGAAGAAAGTGAAAGATCTGAAGAAGAAAACAAAGATCAAATTGGTATGGATGCCTAAGGAAACAAAGACCACCCAAGCAATGGTGAAAAGGAATCAGCTAGAAAATAACACCCAAAGTCAACATGAGGGCAAGGAGCTACCTATCAAGAAGGACACTAAGCAAAAGGAGGAAAATATTGAACACAACAATTCAATGGCTCACCTTCCATAAAATGAAGTTATCCCTAAAGAACATAGAAGTATCTTGGAGGCAGAGGAAGGGTTTGGAAACACTTACTTGACTTCTGTAGGGGAGGAATCAGATTTTGATGATCTGGAAGAAGGAAAGGAAATGATGGAAGCGAATGAATTGGGATTAATAGACCCAAGATGCATAAGCCAAACAATAGTCAAAGCAACGGGGAAAGAAAAGAAGGGTAGAGGTAGGAAGACTAACAAACAAAAGAGGGAGGAAGAGGCAGTGGAGAAAGGTTTAAAGAGCATCTCCTTTTTTTTTAAATCCAAGGGAGCTAGTGCCTCCCTTAGACAACAATGAAGATCGCCCTATGGAATGTTAAGGGATTGAATGACCTTGACAAAAGGTGCTTGGTAAAGTGCCATATAGAAAATATGTGTTGATGGGTGTCTTTGCACTTCTCAACATTGTTAAACATGTGTAATGTCTCTCTTGAAATATAATTCCTTGCAAATAAGTTGCAAAAAATATCCCAAGGTCTCTCAGATGTCAGGTCATGATTGTGCATAAATAGCTCAATTGATGATGTGTGATTTGTTGGTAATCACAAGGGGCCTTTATGGTTCATAAAGCACAAAGTTTATGGGTTTGTAGCTAAGTTTCAGAGTTCTAGAAATACTAAATAGTAGCAACAATTTTATGACAGTTGGTTGAAACTCATCTCATTCATCATGTTTATCATTACTACGATGTTGCAATTGTATGTTTAATTCATATTTAAAAGAAAGAGCAAAAGGATTTAAGGGTTTAGAAGTTATTCTAACTTTAAAACTATGAACAAAAACAATAATGAGAGATGTTACAGTAGACAGACTTCCCAAGCTGAGTTTTGCTTAACCAAGAATAGTCTATAGTGTCACAAAACTAGTGTAATCTTCTAAGGTTCTTTGCAGATTTTCAAATTGAAACATTCACCTATTTAGTATGAACATACAGTTGAACTTAAGTACAACAAGTAAAAGAGCTCATACTAACTTTACATAGCAATTTATCATCAATAAATCACTAAAAGTATGAGTTGGAAGTGCATCAAATACTGTAACATGCAGTCACCATTAAAGTTGAACATTTACTAACAAGTTGAAAATGAACTTAAATAGTAAATAAGTTGAACTAAATTGAACAAGGAGGCTGAATCATGCACACATACAAAGTAACACAAAGAAACCATCAACTTCAAATGCTTTTATTATATATTGTTGTAGAATTTCTTTTACAACAACTCATCTCTCCCTTGAAAATGAGAGGATCCCCCTATTTATAGTTTTCAAAAAGTAGAATGAATTCCCAAGATCAATCCATAATGAATTGCCCAGATTCATTCTGACTTAGGGTTTTCACATCACCCAATATGAGTACAAAATTTACAATTATAAAATAGGCCCTACTTTGTCTTTTTCCCTATTTTGTCCTTTAGCCTATTTCATCCTGTAGCTAATTTTGTCTTTTAGCTACTTTAATAAGTATTTGTCTTCTATTATGAGATTTCCAACTTCTTTTTGCAATGAAGAATAATAGACAAACTTCCCTATGATAGCCTGGAGCTTATCCCACTCTGTGAAGTCAAATTTGGTGATTTTGAAGGCAATCCTTTTGAATTCTTCCACCATTTCATCATAATATCTAACACATGTATCCCTTGCTTTAACCATCTACTCTGATTCTAAGAAAGCCCATGCAACAAAATCCATGAAGTCCACTGAAAAAGGTCACCGGCTCCCTATTCCATCCTTTTATGGAATTCACGCTTTATAGCCTTGCAATCCAATTCTTGGGTTGGCATCTTGTATCATGTCACCAATTTTAAGAGGACATCAGCCTCAGCTAAGTGGGCGACAACACGGGCATGGATAGCGTCTAATTCAATTAAAGAATTTTCTAGGACCCCTCTTTTGAATTCACAATTAAATAACCATGCATAGGGTAGTTCGTGATCCTCTTTTGATAGAGCTAACTCCTTTTCCCAAACTTTTGTAGATAGCTTCAAAATGCTCTATAGTTTGGGGTATGTGATTTTGTAAAGATCAAGGAAATCTTTACAAGTTCATGCCTCCTTTTCAACCTCCTTTTATAAGATTAAATAATGATTATGTATTTTGACTACATAATGGATACCCTTATCACCCATGTCTATTACCCTCTTGAACCAGTCCAATGTGAACTTGGTCTAATTCTTCATCCTCTCCATTTTATTGATGCCCTCCTTTGATAGCAAGGTGGGTGTTGGTGATTCCATTGGAGCCTCTTCTCTGATTGTGGTCCATTATTGTATGAAGGCAGTCAATTCTGCCACTTAGGCTTAGGATAGTGTAAGGATTAGGGTTAAGGTTAAGGTTAAAGATAAAATTAGTATTAGGGTTACAATTAGGGTTAGAAATAGAATTAGCATTAGTGTTGCAATTAGTGTTAGGGTTGGGTTAGAGATAAAATTAGGATTAGGATTGGGGTTGGTATTTATGTTAGGATTATGACTATGATTAGGCTTAGGGTTAGGGTTATAGATAGGGTTAGGATTAGGGTTAGAGATAGAAATAGGATCAAGGTTAGAAATAAAATTAGGATTAGGGTACGGGTTAGTGCTAATATTAGGGTTAGGGTTAGGTATAAAGATAAAATTAGGATTAGGGTTGGGGTTAGCATTACAAAAAGGGTTATGATTAGGGTGATGGTTAGAGATAGGGTAAAGATTAGGATAAGTGTTAGGGTTAGAGATAGAATTAGGTTTAGAGTTAAGGTTTTTGTTATGATTAGGTTTAGGGTTAGGGTTTTGGTTAGAGATAGAGTGAAGATTAGGGTTAGGCTACATTTAGAGATAGAATTAGGGTTGGGGTTAGGTTTAAAGAAATAGGGCCAAGATTAGGGTTAGGGTTAGGGTTAGAGATAGAATTAGGATTAGGATAGAGGGTTTTGTGAGGGGAGACATTTCTTTCAAAGTTAGGGCTAGAGTTCAATTAGAGTTAGGGTTATCGCACAATTAGGGTTATTATTCAAATACACTTAAGATAGTTTAATTAGGGTTAAGGTTAGGGTTAGGTTATGATGGAGCCAACATTAAATTAATTAGGGTTAGGGTTAGGATTGGGATTAGGGTTATGGTTAGAGATAGAATTAGGATTAGGGTTAGTATTAAGGTTAGGGTTAGGGTTAGAAATAGGGTTAGGATTAGGGTTCGGGTTTAGGTTAAAGATAAAAATAGAATTAGGATTAGGGTTGTGGTTTATGTTCATATTAGGGTTAGGGTTAGGGTTAGGATTATAGATAGTGTAAGGATTAGGGTTAAAGATAAAATTAGAATTGGGGTTATAATTAGGGTTAGAAATAGAATTAGGATTAGTGTTGCAATTAGTGTTAGGGTTAGGGATATAATTAGGATTAGGGTTGGGTTAGCATTATGATTAAGGTTAGGGTTAGGGTCAAGATTAGGGTTATGGTTAGGGATAAAATTAGGATTAGGGTTAGGGTTTGATTAAAGATTAGGGTTAGGGTTGGAGATAGGATCAGTATAAGGGTTAAGATTAGAGATCAAATTAGGATTAGGGTTAGGTTTAGGGTTAGAGATAGGTTAGAGATAGGATTAGGATTAGGTTTAGGTTTTGTGTTAGGATTAGGGTTAGGGTTGAAGTTTTTGTTATGATTGGGTTTAGGGTTAGGGTTTTGGTTAGAGATAGAGTGAAGACTAGGGTTAGGTTACAATTAGAGATAAAATTAGGGTTAGGGTTAGGATTAGTTGGGGTTAGGTTAGAGATAGGTCCAGGATTACAGTTAGGGTTAGGGTTAGAGATAGAATTAGGATTAGGATTGAGGTTTGTGTGAGGGGAGCAATGTCTTTCAAAGTTAGGTCTATAGTTCAATTAGAGTTAGGGTTATGGCACAATTAGGGTTAGGGTTCAAATAGATTTAAGATGGTTTAATTAGGGTTAGGGTTATGATGGATCCAACATTAAATTAATTAGGGTTAGGGTTAGGATTGGGATTAGGGTTATGGTTAGAGATATAATTAGGATTAGGGTTGGGTTAGCATTAGGATTAGGGTTAGGGTTAGGGTTAGAGATAAGATCAATATTAGGGTTAGGGATAAAATTAGGATTAGGTTTAGGGTTTGAGTAAGGATTAGGGTTGGCTTAGAGATAGGGTTAAGGTTAGGGTTAGGGTTAGGATTAGGGTTAGGGTTAGGGTTAGAGATAGGGTTAGGATTAGGATTAGGGTTTTTGTTAGAGATAGAAATAAAATTAGGGCTAGTGTTAAGGTTTGTGTTAGGATTAGGTTTGGGGTTAGAGATAGTGTAAGAATTAGGGCTAGGGTTATGGTTAAAGATATCTAATTAGGATTAGGGTTTCAATTAGGGTTAGAAATAGAATTAGGATTAGTGTTGTAGTTAGTGTTAGGATTAGGGTTAGGGTTAGGGTTAGAGATAGAATTAGGATTAGGTAACCCTTTTTATATATGCTAACCCAAACCCTAACCCTACTGCTCATCTTAAACATAATCCTAAACCTAGTGCTATTCATAATGATAACACAAATGCTAATCGTAATCCTAACCGTAACCTTAACCACAATATCATAAATTTAATCTAACCATAATATCATAGATTTAACCTAATTATAACCCTAACACTTACCCTAAACCTATCCCTAACTCTAACCCTAATCCTAATAATAAAATTCCTAAACCATAATCCTAACCATAAACCTATCACTAACCCTAACCATGTAACTGAAACACTAACTGTAACTGTTAACCTATCCTTAACCATAATTCAATATCTAATCATAACCCTAACCCCACTTCTATCTCTAACCCTAACCCTATCCCTAAATAAAATTCTTACCCTAATCCTAATCCTAGCTTTAACCCTAACCCTAATTATGATGATAATCCAATCCAAATTATAATTCTACCTCTAATTATAATCGTAACCCTAACCATAACCATAACCATAACCCTAATCTTATTATTAAGGCTAATCCAACCATAATCCTAAATTTATCTCTAACCCTAACCTTAATCCTAACCCTATCTCAAATGTTAATCCCAAACATAATCTCCAAACCTAACCCTAACCCTAACCCTATTGTTAACTTTAATCATAACCATAACCCTATTCATAATGTTAACCCCAATCATAACCCAAAACTTAACACAAACCCTAACCCTAACCCTAACCCTAATATTAACCCTAACCCTTATCCTAACCCTAACCATGATAATTTTGTTTTCCATGTTCATATCTCTCAACATATTTTATATATATTATTAAAATAATATATATATGCTAGTATAAATAAATTAGCTATTGAGAAATTTCATTTTAGATTTATTTTTTATTAAAATAAAATAAAGACCTTCATCTTTCTCTTATATAAAATTTCTTAAAAATAAATATGTTAATTTAATTTTAAATTATTTTAAAAATTATTAATTTATTTTTAAAAATTATTAATTAATATTTTAAAAAATTAATTAATATTTAAAAAATAATTAATTAATATTTTATAAAAAATTATTAAATGATAAATAATCATAGATTTAAACAAATAAAAATATAATAAAATTGATATTTATTAATATGTTTTTTAAAATTATATATATAAACTAGCATACATATATTATATTAATATATATAACATACGTCAAGAGTTATCATTCTCTAATTTTTTTTTAATTATTTATTTATTTATTTGTTCTTTTAGTTTATGCAAATATTTGAATTATTTTTTCTTTTAGTTTATCAAAATCACTATAGCTATTTTTTCTATTTAGCCTTATATTGTCAATATGCAAGTGCTATGGATGGAGGGAATTCTACATGTTTAAAATCAACTTACCTAATCTCTATTTGACATACTAATCTCTATTCATCATATTATATAATCAAAATCATTATATCTAATTTCTATTTGGAAAAACTTCCCAGTTGGATTTCATTAAATTTGACATCTCTACCCTTACAACATGATAAGTAATCATACATCTAAGCCAAAAGCATAATAATTAGAATTTTGTAAATCCATTCCAACCAAGAAAAATTTAAGAAAGGTATTTTTCATACAAATCATCGATAATTATGAAATGGAATTTATTGCATATTCATTTTAGAGGAAAATATGCATTCATTTTATAGAAAAATGTACTTAAAAATTACACAAATTTGCAGAGCGGAAAATCAAAACTTCAATTTCTGAAAAGATAGCCTTTAGAAAATACTCTGCTTTTGACAAATACTCAAATTTTCCCAGTATATTAAAACATATTTCACTCTCTGATTTCACCGGAAGGCAATTAATCTCAAACTGGACCCCTAAGATAAAACACACAACAATAATTAAAACTAGAGAAATTACCATTAATATCTTCAAAAAAACAAGCAATTGATTGATTGGCCCGCAAACAACAACAACACACAGCCATTCAAATTCAACAAACAACGAAACCAATCCCATGCAAAATAAGCTCTCACAATATACACCGATCAAAGCCCTAAAATCCTTGCACTTGATTTAAGAGCCTTTGTAAGATGAGAACAAAATACAAATACAACAAATTATCCAATTAAAAAAGATGCAAAAACCACAAGAACTTAAAATACCAAAACAATCATGGTTACATATAAATCTGCATGTATATTGAAACAAAAAAAATTGAATATGCCAACTTTAAAGAAAAAACACCTATTTTCTTGATTAAAATTGGGAAGTAGCCAATACAAGAGATGTCAAAGGGGAGAAAAGCATAAAATGATTCAGGATTCCAATCGCAACTTTAAAGAAAAAAAAGAAAGAAAAGACAGTTTGTTGATCACTATTACCACCACTTGCACATCAAATTCAACTTGATTGGTTTTTCCTTACTAAGAGTTTTATAAACTAATATGAAAGATTTTTCATATTCACCATCATAAGATTTTTATAAACAGATATGAAAGATGATTGATAAGACATTTAAATTATGGAGTCATATGGCCATAATATGGTAAGGAATTTCAGGTTAATTTGTTAGAAGTTGTCTAAAAATTCATCAGTTGTATTGATATTATGTAAGCATATCGTTGAGTTGATATTCAAAGCAGCAGAGATAGATCTTTTGCCTAATCATCCCACATAAGCTACAAGGCCACCATATACCATGCAATCTCTGAAAAGTAACAAACACGTGCTCATTTTCTATTCTAATCATACACTAGCATCATTTTATTGTTGTGCACTATCACTTGGTCTTGTTTTTGAATGACTTTGCAATGCTAACTATCATTAGATACACATCCATGATAGTTTCAAAAGGGTTTAATTTCATTGAGGGGTCAAACCACAATAGTGGTTTACAAATTATATGAGGAAGGAAATTTCATTTTTTCCTTTTCCCCAAACTCAATGGGTTCGGTCGAACTCAATGGTTCGACTGAACCTCATTATATGTTCGACCGAACCCACAAACCCTAAATAAAAATAATATTATTTAAATGGGTTTGGTCGAACATGGGTTCAACCGAACCCCCTTAAATAAGACCAGAAAAAAAACATTGTCATTTCTGACTGTCATTTTCACTTTCTTTTTACCAGTTGATTTCCCTGTGCTTGTGCGTGTGGCAAACTGAGACCATGATCTGCAAATGGCGAGCAAACTGACTTCATCTCTCCGGCGAACGCAAACTCAACTTCGTCTCTCGAAAGTTCATCAACCCAACTTGCATATCGAGCACCAGGTATGTGAAATTCAAATTTTGTAGAGTTCAAAATACATTTGTTTGTTAAATTTTGAAACCCTAAATGCAAAATTTTTCAAATTTGTTGAATTGAAACTGCATTTTTTTGAAAGTTTTTAAAGCATTTTCAACATACACTATTTCTATGATACATTTCTACTTTGTCAAAAAATTAACATGCCTTGTCTATGCTTCCACATTTTGCATACATTTTTACCAGGGCACCTCCAATTTATTAGAGGCATTATATCAAACAGTTAATTAACAAATTTATTTGAGGCATTATATCAAACAGTTCATGGTAATTTTTGATGGAGTATGATAGAAATAGTGTTTCCATTGTATGCACCCTATATCAAACAATTCATTAACAAATTTATTTGAGGCATTATATCAAATAGTTAATGGTAATTTTTGATGGAGTATGATAAAAATAGTGTTTCCATTGTATGCACCCTATATCGAACAGTTCATTAACAAATTTATTTGAGGCATTATATCAAAAACACTATTGGAAATTTATTTGAGGCATTACATCAAAAACACTATTTCTATCATACTCCGTCAAAAACACTATTGGAAATTTATTTGAGGCATTATATCAAACAGTTCATTAACAAATTTATTTGAGAAATTATATCAAACAGTTCATGATATAAAGTTTCTAGTGTGCATACAATGGAAACTTGGATAAAATTCTTCATATTTTGCCTTTGAGTCTTATGACATTACTCCAAAAATGGTTGGTGAACTAAATGTATGAATCGAAGAATAAATTTAGAGGAAAGAAACTAGATTGTTTGAATGAAATGTATAATAAAATAGTTCTATTAGGATTTAGAAGGAATGAAGGTATTATTAAATTTTCTAGTATTAGGAAAATATAAAAATATGTCCACTTTAATATATATATATATTTAAAACTCTCTTCATATATCCATGTTAAAACTATTAAAAATTAAATTACATAAATCAATTTTAAATTTGTACAAAGAAATAAATGACTTTGACTAAGAGCGAATATTTAAAATATAGCTATCCTCTTTGAAAAATCCAATTTGATTTGAGATATTTGAACAAAAAATATGGATGAGCATGAGGTAAGTAAGAAAGAATAACCTTAATTTATATCTTCCCTCATTAAATAATTTCACGTTTAAAGAGTTTCTTAAGGCATATCCAATTATGAAAAACTATTATATACTTGAACATATAACTATATTAAAGTATATCATGAATAAATTGAAAGGATAAAGAGTAAATCACTAAAAACACATACATAGATCATAGAAGTAAATTGATTAATATAAGGAGATTCAAGTAGTTGGATATTTTTTTCCAAGGAGTGGCAGAGGTTAAGAAGGAACCATCAAATAAATATAATATTTTAAATACTTTAAAAGAAAAATACATTTCTCCTTGCTCTAAATTTAAATGGCATTCCTTCTAAGATGATAATAATTGAAAAAGAAGAAAATAATCATTATGAAGATCAAGTACCATTGATAAGTTTTAAGAGATCAAATAAAATATTCAACAACAAAAGAAAAAAGAGAAAATAGTTAATGCTAAAGAAACAACTACAACCAAGCTACAATGTTATAAATTCTCCTCTTATGTAGTCTTCATTTCCCTATAAATTGTGGCCTCCTTGTACAAATTAGCTATTGATCACCATATTAGTGAAACAAATTTAACATTTTGAAATGGTTAAACATTATTATTCTTTTTATTTGTATAAGTATAATTATTATGGGGTCATTTCTCCTCTCCTACTCTTCCTAATAAGGTTCTATTTTACAAGCCTCATATAAATGTTAGGGTTCTAACTTCTAAAAATTGAATAGTGTCAACTTAATCTCATTAGACAATGCTCCCATAGTATTAATGGGGCCAACTTTTTATATATCAAACTCGGCTATGTTTACATTGAATAAGAATCTGATACCTTTATCATGATACTTGAACTAAGATATCTTGGCTCTAATTTTAGTCATTTTATCTAAAAATTATTGGTGACATATCCATTCGTGTTTAGTTTTAATCATTTCTTGTTGCAATTAATTATTACAAGGAGATTCTTGAAGCTTGTATTCCATCCCCACCATTTTTATTCTAAATATTTGACATTTTCTTTCAACTTAAAGTCTAAATTTTATCCTTAATGCTATACATATTTTTCTAGGATAACACATATTCATTATATTTCACTAAATGTGTTCAGGCATAGAAGAAAAACCTTCAATATATCTTTAAGATAACTTTGATACCATCAAGATAATCCCACCTTTCATTGCATTAATATCAAGGTTAACTAACCCTTCCTCTTTACATGCTTTCAATTAGAGTATCCCTCTAGTAAAAATAGAAACATTAATAGTGTGGTTATCAAAGAGTGTCTAGGGATGCACACATCACTATTATTAATAAATTATAAGATTGTAAGAAATGTTTATGGAAGAAATAACTATCTAATAGAGAATATAATGTATTAGTACATATCTAACTATTACATATTTTAAATAAAGCCCCTTTAAAATCTATCTTATTTCCATTTAATGAGTCAACTAGGTTCAAAATTATTTTCATTCTTATTCCCCCAAAATTCATCACCCTTTACAACAAAACTTGATTTCATCTAATTTATCTTATTTATTCTCAAATCATATTAAAATCACCAACTTAAACTCTAAGAAATATTTGGTAACTTATTTATTTTATCTTCATTTAGAAAGGGGTGTGAAGGGGATTTAGAACCTTTTAAAGTTTCTTTCAAAATAACTAGGAAGATTTTATTCATTGCCTTTCTTGTTGCTTTTAGGATTAGTGTTATGAATTTTGTGCCTTCATTCTTAAAAATTCTTATATCAACTCATTTAGCATTTCCATGATCTTTTTATATGGGAAAGGTCAACATACAATGAGGTAGACACTTTCCATTTTTTTTATTCCTTAATTAGTTCTTTCTAGGGAAACTCTTAGTCTTTTCGAACACCTTACAAAAATATGATAAATGTGTGATTATTTTTCCTTCCACTCTATAATTTTTTGATGTGCTTGGATATATAATTGAGACTCATAATGTACAATGATACAAATTTAGTATATATGAAAGAAATATTTTGGAGACATCAAACTACCATTCTACATAACTCTCACATGGAAGTAAGAATATTATTTTATTTTAACTAAAGAAATTGTGTGTACTCTATCTTGAAAATTACTAATTAATTTTGAATTATATACAGTTTATAATTTAAAATAAGAGCATCCTTTGTAATATGGAATAGATAGGTTAATTTTAATGAAATAAAATATGTTTAAATTATATTAAGAAAAATTTACGAATATATGGAACTCATACATCAAGAGAAATTGACTAAGATGTAACTTTGTATGAGAATTAAGATGCTCGAATAATTTATATACCTTCTTTCAATAATTAACATTAGAAATTAATACTTGGTTCATATTGTATACCCACCTCCCAATGGTCTTGGAATGGATGCATTTAGATGGAGAAGGATTTCAAAAGGCTCATGGTACTTGTGGACCCCTCAAAGGCATGATATATAACACATGAACTTTATTTATGAAATTTGGTCTTTTGTTGTTGGCTTCTAGTATGAATGTTATCTATACTTGGTGGAATTCTTAGTTGAGACTCTCAATCTTCCATCATTGGTTTCTAGTGTGATTATACAATATGCTCACCAAACTATATTAATTTCTAATGTTAATTATTCAAAGAAGGTTTTGTTTCATAAGAAGAGACCTATGTTCACATATTCCAAGGCATGTTATTATCCACAATGCATGACACTTCTTCACATCTCTACCAAGTTCTAAACAGATACAGGTCTGCCATTTCCATGGAGGAGATTGATGATTTAAAAAGAAAATATCATGCCATTTCTTTCTTGAGAAGTCATGTTTGCATTCATGATTTGCAACTTCCATCTTCATCCAAAAATAAATTATGTTATCGTTATGTGCCTGATATTAAAACAAATCAAAACCTTCATTTGAGCATGATCTCCAACACAAAGGTAAACGAGTGGAAAGAAAAGAAAGCTCGATTAATGGCTTTTAGCATGTTGGTGGAAAATCTGCATCTTTTTGAAAGTGGCTTCCTAGCTTATCAGTCTTATGTTTAGTAAGGTTTTGTAATCTCCACTGTGTTATGTATTCAGGTCACAGGTATATCTAGTATGATGTCTTCTTTTACGTATTTTGGGTGCATAAGAGAATGTGCATATGTACTGATGTATTCAACCAATGTGCTTTTGTAACATGTTGTAATCAGACAATTGGTCATTTGTACTAGGACCTCATTGGTCTTTTTGATATTTTGTATAATTTGTTACTCAGACTGCAACTAGGGGTTTTCTTGCTGGTTCTTTCCCGCTAGTATGTCCGCTTGAACCAACTATATGTAAAATATTATATATAAATAAAATTATAAGTGGTCTCCCACTTTTTCTTAAAAAAGAAAGTTCTTGTAAATTTCCACATCTTTTTCCTTGACACAGTTGCTATTTCTTAAAAGATTTCTTATGATTTTTCATAATGTTGACTAGTCAATACTTTACTGTAAATATTCTAAATTCATGCTCTTAAATGTCATAAGAATATGTCATAATTGTAAGTTTTAATGATCAGATTGTATGCAAAAAAATTAATTCAAATCAGACACAATAACACAACAGATACCTTGGGAAACCCTCCTCTTGAGGGAGAAAAACCCAGCCACAAAATAACACTTATATATTGAATCTCAATAAGGAGAGTGTCCTTTTACAATGAGCCAATCTAAAGGCTGAATATGAGCATCAACTAAGAATGCAACACAACCAACACAAAACAATATTTCACTGATACAAGATACAATCACAAGAGATATCGCTCCACCTTGAAGAACACACACTTGACAAAAATTAATCTGAATCAATAACTTCGCCTTCTGTACTTGGACTGAACTCACATGTATGTGATATGAACTGAATGCTAATGAATGAGTCACAATGAAATAATCGAATGAATATACATACAATATGAAGAGGCGTGTCACTCCAAATCATATCAGGTCGGCCTCAAAAGAATTATTTATTTTACTAATTTTAATAAGTCGGCCACCTCAAAGTCGTTCCTCTTTATTAAATTTGTATCTCTTTATTAAATGCATCTTTTATCAAAGGGAATGACTCTTCATTAAGACGCATATAAAAATTAAATAAACAACGGCTATATTTAATTATTATCTTCATGCGTACTGGGCTGGAAGGTATTCGCTTGAAGCTGCCACGATCTTCAACAATAATCTAGGGTTTCATCTTATAAAGCTATAATAATATTATATGCATTTAGAACATCTTAGACACCTCCCTTGAAGCATTCAAAAAATGAAAAATAACTACCAACACAAAGTGAGATGCCTCATTTCCTAATATGAGAAAAAAATAATAAATCAAAATATTAGGATGCAAGGTTGACCCACCTTTCCCAATACTTGGCTAAGTTTATCATCTATTGAGGAGTGGATCCTAACAAAAATTGTGATTAGTGCTTACTACTAATGCAAGGAATACCTATTCATTTTTTCTTTATTGTAATATGCCTAATGACTCCTCATCTCAAGTTAAATTGTGGGAATGGATTTTTATGCCCTCCCTATGACTAAATGGCTACAAGGAGGTGAATATGATATGGTGGAAAAAACCAAGATACAAGTTGGTTTAGTTCTCATAAACTCTCTAAAAAATAATTGAATTCCTACATCCTAACTAGAAATACCATGAGGGGTTTATATCCCATTTTAGACAAAAAATATTCTTATACTGATCACTAGTTCACTTGGACCAACTAAAGAGATGGTGAACTAAGGGAAACTTAGTTGTATTGATAGATTAAAACTTAGTTATTTCTCTTTCCATTGTCCCTCTCCACAAAACACCCTTATTTAAGTAGATTCTATTAAACCTATCTCACATATCACCTCCCAATTCTTTAAACTTTTCAAACTTCTTATTCCTCATACCTAATAATCTATCCTTCAAGCTCAACACTTCCCACCTCAATCAAATTGATCACCTTGCTTGCCTAATATCCCTTTGTTTGATGTTCCTAACTCCCACCAAGATACAAGTATTTACTGTGGAAATGTGATGCTACTAAATCTATTGCACTACCTTACTATGATCTTACAATAAGAATATGACTAGAAAGAGACCTAGAATGGAAAAAAAATATGGATCCAAATAGAAAAAAAAAAACTTGTTTTGGCTTTAGCACTTACTAATAACTTTTCTACAATGAGTGGTTTCTTTCGAAGTTGAAATTAAACATTGAAGATTTGAACTTAATTGTGGTAGAGGATCTCAATTAAGAGATAGGCTACATTTGAAATGGAAAATATATAAGGATACAAATTATTTTTAGTTAGTCCAACATATTTTACATTCCTCTAGAGTGGATAACATCTATATCGCTGATCAAGAGAGGTAGTCCCAATATCAACCCCACTGGATATTGAATCCATTTTCCAAATATTTGGTAAACAATTTTAATTGATCTAGTTGAAGGAGATCCAATGGCCAAGATATAGGCAAAAAATTGTATAACAATTATATATTTTTAACATATATGATATGTATGGCTTGGATTATAGAGATATTTATACCAAGGTGCAGTACTTAAATTCAAACTTACTAGGATTTGATTCTTAATAAATTAGTTTTAACGATTCAATTTATAGCTTTATGCAATCTATAAGTTTAAATAGTTTGATGGTATCTAAAATTTATACATATAAGAATATGATAAATGTCTAATTATTTTGCTTTCCAATCTATAATTTTTTGATGTTCTTGGCTATATAATTGAGATGATTCACTCATATTGTAATGATAATTTTCATCCTCATATGGAGGATTTTATATTATCTTCCATTAAATTCATCCTCTTTATGAGATTCTTACATGGAATATTGATATTCTAGTGTGAATTCTTAATTTTAGACATATCTTAACTAGATAAATTTAGGTTCAATGAGGGAAATAGAACTTTTTTTTCACTTACATAATCCTATTTTAAAATTCATTTACGTTAACAACTATTAGATTAAATATTTTATCCTAATTATTTTCAAATAATTTTATACTAATCTTAGCCTTTATTCTTTCTTTCATCAAGCTTCATTTAAATTTGAACCATTTGTTGTGATGCTATGTTATTATATATTATAGTTGTCTCCACCTATTTTAAATTGTTACTTGGTATGGAAAATATTAGTTTGATGAGTAGATGAATTATTAAAGTTCTAATTTAGATTTGTATTCCCTTTATCTAGATATATTATTTAATTAAAGTCTCAAGTTGTTCTTTATATATATATATATATATATATATATATATAACATGGTACACATAAGACTTGTTCCAATCAGCATGATTCTTTACTGAAAATACTAAAAGAATGAGATTAAAAATTCAGATTCATTAGCAATGTGGTGCAAAACCTGATATATAGTGAACCATACATGTTAATATTGCATAGTCTAGAAAAACTAAAAGATGAACTTGAGAGGACTAGTGCATATTCCCCAAATAGAGTGACTGCTATTCTTTCCCGCATGCGGGAAGAAGTACATGGTGACGTTCCCCTTAAACAAATACATGATAGTGTCACCAAAGAAATGATAAAAGCCACTTGTTTTCCATTTTATCAAAATGTGCATAAGGTTAGGGGATACCAGGTCACTAGATATATCGATCATGCTATGGCCTCATTGATCTACCCACGATTTCTTGCAGCACATGGTCTATACCCAAACAATGACCAGATTCCATTGTATTTTGTTCACCAGTT
>VDFB02203139.1:86408-102492 GCA_007258455.2 Sequoia sempervirens | reverse complement strand
ATTTCAATGTAAAGCAATCAGAAATCTTTAAAAGATTATTATAATCAATGGTTGAGGTGACTATATAAATTAAATGTAAAAGGTTTTGAATATTTTTTATTACCCACCATTCCATAACAATCGTTAATGGAAGTAATGGAAGTGCCAAAATTGCTTATATCGGGCGAAAATTGTGCACCAATTAGATTCAAGAGAATTGATTTTTGAAATATATTTTGTTATATAATGCACATCTATACATTGATAATAGATTGAAAAATTCAAATAGAAAAATTACTCAAGCTCTCATGGTTAAAATGAGAGTTATTAATAATTAGTTAAATTACGGGTAGATTGCCCCTTGGTGAGAACTAAAAGGGATATCCTATTTTAAAAAAAAAATTGAATATTTTTTAATTTGAAGTATATTAATTTCAAAACTTACTTTTATAAAATCTAGTAAGTTCTTTTATTACATTTCTAAATTTATAATACCAAATATATATTAAAACTTCTAAATTAAATTTAACTTATTTTAACCTATATATTTATTTATGTATTGTAATTTAATTTACCTATATATTTATCCTATGTGTAATTTAATTTTTACCTATATATTTGTCCCATACAATTTTACTTATTTCAATTTAAAATAATAACTTTATTTAATTTTTTTAATAAAATAATTAATATATTAAAAATTATTTTAAAAACCTTCTCAATTTAAATTTTACTAATGATTACTATGGTTTGCACAAATATTAAAATAAAGATATTCAGAAAATATTGTTATTATTTTAATTTTATCTCCATTGTTATGTAAACTATCTTAAGAAGATTATTAAAAATATATAACTTGATAGTTACACATCTTAAAAATCTATATATGATAATTATTAATTTATTTGTATTAATTTTTTTTTTAAAAAAAAAACCTTAATTTTAATATTTTATAGAGTTATAAGATGAAATTATATATATATATATATATAGGTAAAAACTTAAAATAATAAATAAATAAAAACTGGCTTTCTATTCTACATGTATATTCTAGAAGCTCCAACAACACTTATGGTCCACCATACAGTAAGATCCAAACCCACTCAAGCCATGGAAAATAAATATATGATATTCCCCCTTTCCCTCATATGTGAAAAAATAGAAGATCAAATAATAAATCAAAAAACCAAATTGATGAAAACCATTTTTATTCCACATTTTATCTAGGATATAGTGAAGGTGTTAGTTCTACTAGGGTGACCACACATTCACATTGGTATCCAACCAATTTTCTAAGGTACTTGACACAATCATCATAACAAAGAAAAGTTTACCATTGTAGATGGTGAATTCACTACCTATAGCAAATTCTAGACAATCATAAGCATTTGTGTATTTTTATGATCAAGTGTCAAACCTATGGATCAAATTTGAATTTACAAGTGTGAAGACCATTATTGTATGAAAGTGACATAGAATGAAAACAAAATAATTAGTAGTTTGCTAGAACATAATAAAACACAATAAAATAAAAAAATAATAATTTGAATAATTTAAAAATAGTATTCAAGAATATACTCTATTATTACATTGAAAATTAAATTTGAATTTAAATTTCAAACTTAAATCTAAATTAAAAATTAGAACATTTCAAACTTAATAAAAATTACAAATAATTTGATTAATATTTTTTATAGTTTAATTGTTGGATGGGCTAGCTCCCATTGTATAAATCATAAAATCAAAGGTAAGCATAGTAATAGCACAGCCTTACTTATATCATTCAGGCCTCCTCACTACCCCTGAAGCATCCTCCATTACAAGACTCACACAAACTTCCGTCTGACCTAGCCCCGTTTTCATCCACTCTTCTATGGTCCAAAACCCGACCCATAGCCACCTCGCCAAACCCGCTCTCTAGCAACCAATGCGCCCATGAAGGTGCAACTCCTAGACCACTCTATACTTAATCAAAATTACCTTGGCTACTCCCTGTACCTGATGCCACCTCTTTTGCCAATTCATCTGCCATTGTGTTGCCTTCCTGGTATACATGGCTGATCTTAAATTCTGAGAAAGAGTTGACAAGGCTCCAAATGGGGGGTAACCATCTCTGTAGCAGCCAATTGGGTGTTGAGTTAGACCTGATTGCATTCACCGTTAATAGAGAGTCCCCTTCCAAGTGCAACTTCGACACTCTGAGAGCTTTCCCCATTTCTAATCCACATAAAGCAACTCAGAATTCAGTAAGGTTATTAGTCACTTTCCCAATACATATTGCTCTCTTATCGATCACTTCACCTGCTGCATTTCTTGCTACACACCCAATTCCAGCCGCGCCTAGGTTTCCAATGGAGGCACCATCAAAATTTACCTTGACCCACCCTGTCTCTGGTTTTTGCCATACTATCCTTCTTCTAATTTATGCCTTTTGCATTGCACCTGTGGGGCCTACAATTGTGGGAATTCTCAACCCAACGAATTTATTTGTGAGCTCTATATCCCTGTTGGTGAAGATGCTCTTTGAAATAGATAGACTTTTGGCTGCTGAGTTGACTAGCTCTATAATTGCCCCTACAATTTTCCCCACCAAAGTTTCCCTGCTCAAAGCCCGATCCTTAAAAATTCTCCTATTTCATTCTTTCCATAGTTCCCAACACACTGTGGATGGCACTATTTGCTAGATACTACTAAAAACACCCCTGTTGTTCTTTCGTGGCCAGGCAATCAACCATTCACGCATGTTTTGGGGAAGAGGGGTCTGGAATCCCAATTGTCCTAGTACAGATTTCTAGCAGTACTCAGAGTATGGACATGTTAGCAATATGTGATCCGCGTTTTCCAAATGCCTTTTGCAAAGAGTACACCTATTTGGGCCCCTAAAACCCAGCCTCTCCAATCTATCCTGAGTGAGAATCTTGTTTTGAGTGGCAAGCCAAGAAAACACCCCAACTTTTGGTAGTACCTCCTTGCCCCAAAAGAGAGAGTCTGGCAATTGTTGCACTGGTTCCGCCCTCTCTTTTATCTTGTACCCAATCTTAACCTTGTACTCCCCATCCGTAGTAGCACACCATCTCAACACATCCTCTCCTTCAACAATAGGTAGGGTTCTCTCCCGTAATATTGTTGTTAGAGTGTTTCTTTGAGCTAGGGGAGCGTTTAGCTTGTTGGGATCCTTCCACTCCCAAAGGCATATGCCATCCCTTGTGGTTCTCTTGCCATAATCACACACTTTCGAACCCCACACTCTGGTTGCTTCTACCTAAATCTCCTCCATCTGCGGTATATCACTTAACTTTGGGTGGCCTTCCTAGGAGTCTTTCCAGAAGGATGCCTTTTGGCCATTATGCACTTCCCAAGTGACATGCTTGGTTATGATATCTCTACTCTCACATATGAAATTCCATATGGCCGAACCCCTTGGTGGGTTTAAGGTTCTCACAATACTATCTGGGTCTTTCGAATCCAAATATTTCTTCCTCAAAATTCTGACCCATTTCTGATTACTGGTGTACATCATCCATACAAATTTTTCCCCCATCGCTAGGTTCATGATTCTTAATTGTCTGATCCCAGCTCCCCCTGACTGTTGCAGTTTACATACCTTATCCCAGGCTAACAAAGGGATCTTATTTGTGTCACTCGGCCCATTCCAAAAGAACTTACACATGATTTGGTTGAGTTGGTTATCTATGCTAGCCGAAAACTTCATACAGGACATTGAGTAGACTGGCATCGCAGCCAAAACTGCCTTTATCATTAGTAACCTCCCTGTAGAAGTTAGCCACCTACCCTTCCACAATTCCATCTTCTTCTTATAGTTGTCTACGAGTTTGTCCCAAAATATTTTCTTATTCGCCCCTACAAACAGAGGCATGCCTAGAAATCACCCGGGAAGACTGGTCGCCCGTACACACAAGATTCTAGTGAGATCCCTTTGCAAACTGGGTTGCACATTTAGAAAATATACTTCTAATTTGCGCCAATTAATAACTTGTCCTGAAGCTCTACTATACTCATCCAACACTCCTCTTATTTTCCTAGCCTCTGCTCTTGTGGCTTGTCCAAATAGCATGGTATCATCAACGAATTGTTGATGAGTGTTTGGCCCCACTCCTGGCATCGCTTCGATTCCTTTCCAAGAACCTTCCACCCTTGCCTGACAAATTCTCCTCCCCAAGGCCTCCGCCATGATAATAAACAGAAAGGGGGATAAAGGATCCCCTTGTTTGATGCCACGGGATGAGCTAAAGAAACCTTGGGCTACCCCATTGACCATAACTGAAAATCTTGGAGCTGCGATGCAGCTCATAACCCAGTCCACCCACTTCTTCTCGAAGCCAAATCTGAACAAAACTTCTGCCAAGAATTTCCTGTCCACTCAATCGTATGCCTTTAGGATGTCTAACTTTAATATCATACTTGGTAACTTGATTTTTCTTGCTGTGTGTATAGTTTCATGAGCCACTAACTTTAATACCTTCCCTGGATCTTACTAGCATGGTGTTGAAGCTGAGAGAACACACACATAATCTGAATAATTTTTTTTTTTAAAATAAGAAAATAACGTATAACAACATTAAATCATAAACACATAGCATAACACATAACATTAATACACTTGGTTCTAGGGGCCTTGAGGTTACATTACAACACAGCATGCAAGATAGTAAAACAACATAACCATTTAATTTATGAAAACCGTATACAATGATGGCCCGGTGATGGTGTAGTCACGAGTATGACAACATGCAGCACAATTACATCAGGATAAAACTTTTAATAAATCTAATCAAACCTAGCTATTACATCATTAAGTTGTATTACGGTACAATTTTCTTTGATACAAAATTACATTGAATTTCCCAACATGGGGATTGATACAGAATAATGAACATGAAATACAATGATCCTTTGGAACATCACTTGCCGGAAAAGCTGTGAACAAAGGATGCTGATGGGGAACCCAACAGGTGCGAAGCACGTTCCACCCAACCATGTGAATTAAAGATAACTCACCCAGGTGCTCGAGAGGTGGCGAGCGGGCAAACCATGAATGTCAAACCCGACTCAACAACCACGTCTGAGAACAAGGTACAACTCAAATATGCGATACTGCAACCATCCAGCGTACTCAAATCATAACAAATAAAGCGAACTCATTCGATAACATGAAGTACTAACACTTAACAATCATGAATCCACAAATCACAAGAATTCTAAGGAACATTAAAAAGAGACAACATCCAGAAGAGCCGAGCCAACACCCAAAATACATTTCCAGATAAGTTAGAACCAATATAAAGATCAAGATTCCATAATAACTCTGAATCAACCATTCAATACACCATTCCAAAAAGGCAACAAGAACAAGTCAAACGGGAGTCAAGTAGGGAGTGTCATCACATAACTCTCATGGGATCCCCTGGCTCTTCCTCCAACTGAGGCGCCGGCACCCACCTATGGATTCCCTAGCCCTAAAATCAGAACAACGTAAAAATAACAATATCCAGAGGCAACAAGAAACAAGGACAACAAGGATGTCTAGTGGAGAGTGTCATCGCATAGCTCTCATGGGATCCCCTGGCACTTCCTCCTAACCGAGGTGCCGGCACCCATCTATGGATCACCTGGCCCTTCCTCCTACTGAGGCGCCGGCACCATAGGGTAGCTAATGTGAGGAGCGATAATCTCTGCTGATAGCCCGAGACTTCGACTTTGCGACCCACGGCCTCCTTTCAGTCATCTAGTCTGGTAGCCCTAATGCATAGGCGAGGGAATCCATTTTCTTTATCTGTATGTTTTACTACTTATCCCCCTAAATTCTATTTTTAGGTTATCACTTGTTTAACTACTCTTGCGTGGGTTCCCCTGGCACTTCCTCTTACCCGAGGCGCCGGCGCCCACGAAGAGCCACTCTCCCTATGACCCTTAACATATCTTAAATCGGCAAGGGTTGAACTAAGTCATATAAAACATAGAACTCGAATCCACACACGCGAGGTAATACTCCTCTCGTGACAACCCATAACAAACTATCACAGAAACACGTTCAACCCTTCCAAGCATAAATCATTAAACTTCCAAAATCAAAGGTATAAAATAAGATGAAGCCAGCTCCAAACTACACATGCCTCTGGAACAAGGGTTACAAGACCATAGGGTTCCCACAAGAACATCACTAAATGACAACCATAACGGAAATGAAAACTAACAATACAATATTGCAAGACTGCACCAACTTAATGTAATTCACTCCCAATCAAACAATAAAATTAATTCCACCCATTTTGCAAATCGTTACAAAAAAGAAAATAAATCAGACTCTCACTTTTAAATCAAATACAACTAACTCAATCAAATCCGTATACAATACAAAACAGGGCCAATTATCTGTTTATAATATCTATCCAACATAATGATTGATAAATAATGCCTTCTTAACATAAAAATCTCTATATATAAATATTATTTAACATTTAAATAAAGCAATTATACTTGCATTCTTAAAAATAAAAATAAATTAACGTTAACCATAATCCCATTTTAAAATAATTAATATTAAATAAAAATATTATCATCACACAAATCCTTCTTCTTTTTTTTTTAAATTAAAATATATTACAATTATATCTTAAATAAATAAAATAAATAAATAAAATGAATAAATATATATATATATACATATATATATATAAAATTAAAATTATAAATAAAAATTAATATAAAACAAAGTTTAAAAACACAATGAAGGCCCACGGCCTTTAAAAAGTACGCCGGCGGAGTCCTGATATTGCTGGAAGCGTCGATAGGCTTCAGCTAGCGCCACCGGCGTTCATATTTCTTTGTGGCAAGTGTTGCGATGCAGTGACGTCCACACACTCAAATAATTTTTTTTTATATACATTTTTTTTTTTTATTTAATCATGACAAAATAGGGGCGCACAGAACTTTCACGAGATTTTAATTTATTTATTTATTTTATGTTTAACAATTTTTAACTATTATATATATATATATTTTCAAAACCCGATTTTATGTTAGGTCCACCGAGAATCACGTGCGAGGCAGTGCATTACATAACATTGAATTGACACAATTTCAACCCACTAAATAACCTTTCGAAAATAATAAATAAAAAACTAAAACAAATACCATATATATATAATTATTAACTTACAGAGTAACAATACCGAGGTAAAGTATAAGTAGCAGAATAAAGATACAGAACAATAAACATATCCATACATATATTTTAAAAACCAGAGAGTAAAATAAGATAACTAAATAAACCCAATATATATACACAAATTAACAAAACTTCAAATCCATTATTCCTTACAGAAGATTATCTATTACAAAATTTTCTTATTAATAAATTGATTATTTCCGAGACAAAAGTTTTTGTTTTGACAAAAAGGAATAGATCTTTTCTATAAATCTAATCTAATATATTTCACTAGTTTTCAGTCCAACAACTGTTTTCCCTTATTCTCACAAATTATATTCACTAAGTTTGTTTTGTTTTCTTTGAAACAGGAAGATAAAAGAGAAGTACTAGAAGAAAATTATAAGAGGAACCTGGTGTCCAACGCTCTCGAGAACCTGATGAAGCTAGCTTGATCCTGATGGCTTCTACGAAGTGCTTCTCATTTTGCTCCAAAATCTCCTCTCCAAGATTTCGTGCTCTAACTCAATTTCGTTTCTTTGTTCAGAAGATTCCAGAAAAGTACCAACAAAAGATTGCCAAACCCTTTCTAAAACTCCTTCAAAATATAGTATCAGATTCCAAATGCATAACCCAAGACTTGTGCAACTTCCACTTTATGATCTTCTGTGTGTGTGAGAGAGACTCCAAAAATTCCTAATAATCTAAAAATATATTTCCCTTTTCTCAAAAACTCTCAAAAAAATCTAAATTAAAAGAAAATCAAATTCTTTAAAACTAGCTTTTCCCCAACTCTCAAACCCTATTGGCTCCTACCTGATATTTTTAATCTTTTATTTGTTTTCTTGCTTTAATTTCTATTTTACCACTTTCTTGCACAACACATTTTCTTTATTTAATTAAATAAATTATTCTAATAATTATCCCCACCTGATAATTAATTAAAATAATTAAAATACCTTTAATATTTAATTATTATTTAATCAAAACACATGACTTTATAAAAATTAAATAAAACATTTAAATATTTCATACAAATAAATCAACATTAAAATAACCAATTATTATCCACATTCAATTAACTAAATCACCACCTATTAAACACTCACATTAATAAAGTACGACATACACAACACAACCACAATGACGACAATTACAGAAAATAAACAATACCAGACAAACGAGACGATCTGACATCATGGGACGGAAGGACTTCATCATCACCTCTGTATCAACATTTATCCGTTGGGTTATTTGGTGCTCGCCCTGTCCTGCCGAAGCAGGTGGAATCGAGACTTATACCTGCAATCCTGCATACAAACGAAGTTGTGTACATGTGCATATATACATATATATCAAAGCATTAAATCAAGATACTGCATTGTGAGAAGGAATCGCAACATAACAGGGCACTCGTGAACGAGTGATGCTATATTGTCCTTCGTCACACCTATTCTAACATTTATAACATAATCAATGAATTACATTTCTAACTAACAAACATCCCGTAACATATTAATTTAAATCACTGCATCATATCATAATTCAGAAAATCAACTGATATAACCAATCATAATGTCATATAAAGTAATCATGTCCATAATGAAATAGCAACATCATCAAGCATCTAACTAACCACATCAAACAATAACAGTGTTATCAAATGTCAACTAACCGAATCAAACAATACTAGTACCATCAGAGTATCCAAGCAAGGCACAGAAAAATAATAAGTCTAAAAAGTATGAGGGGTATTACAGGAAGAATGTTTTTTTTGGTGAATGAGGGTTTTCTTTGGTCAAACATCAATTTGGTAATGAAACCTTGAAATGAAATGAAACATGAAAGATGGAATGAAAAATTAAAAAAAACTATGTTACTACTTAAAAAACCCTTGCATAAACCTTGGAATTTAGATCTACAACTTGCATGAAATAACTTCAATGGATGTAGTTATTGAATCTAAAATCTTGCTTGAAATAATGACTTTGAATGCTTGAATGGATCATGAAACCTATATCACGATATTAGCTCCAATAACATGCATGATGAAAGAAGACTTTGACATGATAATTAGATCTTCATTGCTGCAATAAAACTTTGATAAATTTTATCTTGAATTCCTTGAATTACTCTTGAAATTATCTTGAATTCTAACTTGATCTCTTAAAAATTTCTAGAATCTTATCAAAAAATTGTAGATGAAACATAGTGAATTAACCTTATATTTATAGGTATGTATCCTCAATTTCCCAAAATTCAAATATCACAAGTTGACATATGAATATAGATTTGAAAACATTAAAATACTTCCAGAAACATAATTTAAATTTAGGTCATAAGTCTAATGGAGGGCCCATTCATCCATGGGTGAGTGTGTCATAGGTCCATAAACCTAGGACACAAATTGCTAAATAAAAAGTTTTATGATAAGGAATTAATGAGTTTTGGGTTTCCTTTTTGGAGAACATAATTAAATAGCCTTGGTAAATGAATTAGGGATCCAATTAATGAAAAAATAAGGTGAATTTCCTATTAAATCACCTCTCTTAACTCATTTTGATATCCATTAACTTAATTCACATATTCATCCACCAATTTTCCATCTCAAGTCAAGCAACTTAGGGTTTTGTCATTGCAAGTCATTAAGAAAGCTTCTAAGGACATTAAAGGGTTGAATATTTCTCCATTCCTACAAAAATCCATGATCAAAATCATGGAAAGGTAATCTATTCCATTATTTCATGTTTCATTCTATTCTTTCATCATTTTTGTTTAATTACCTAAACAGGGTTTGACCAAGGCAAACCCCCATGCCCTAACATTCACCATCTCTCTCTTGCATTGTGTATTTGTAGATTTAGGTAATTTGGAAGCTTGTAAATAATTGAAGATCAAGTTGTAAGGTTTCTCAAGTCTTTTTCTCATTCAACAAGTCAAAATATCAACAAAATCTCATTTTTAGACCTGTAAATTAGAGTTTTAGAAGTGGACACCTATAAGGCATCAAAGTGTTGTTCGGAAACTTCAAAATCCACCTTTGAAAATCCAAAAATTTGAAAGTTGATTCATTCACCATGGGTGGAAAGTTAGTCCCACCTCAAGGTCAATTTTTTATTTTTTTATTTTTAGATACCCTTTTGTCAAAAATGGGTTTCTGTACAGTTTTGCAAGACTGGGACTGATTCGCCCAGAATGGCGAATGAGTCACACCAAGCCTGAAAAAAAACATTAGAAACATTCCAAAATTCATTTCTAGTCCTCATGCATATCTTAGGTGCATACTTTAAGTCTAATTCAATTTTGTTACATTTTTCCATTCATTTTTAGGTGATTTTGTATTACACAATGTGTTTTCCAACATAACATAATTCTTAGAATTTGCATTCATAATAAATCAATTATTTCGTATAACTACATTTAGATCATCTCATTTAGCTCATCTAACATCATACATAACATAAATTGAATGAACCCTTAGAATTTTTGCTCCTATCTCTCTCCTTTTAGGTGAAAAACCCTAGAAGTGCAAGAGTAGCCCATAGGAACCAAAAATCTATAGTTCATTTTGGTGAACCTAATTTTTAGAATAATTCTTATCTAATTTTGAGTCCATCATCATAGATCTATTTTTCATTTCCCTTGCATTAGGCTTTGCATAATTCATTTGCATACTAGGTTTTAAATTTTGCATTCATAAAAAAAGGGCATTTAGTTTGCATTTTTAGCATCTAAATTCATTTATATTTTTTGAAATTCTGCATTTTTCATTCAGTCCTACATCATAGCACTCAGAAACCATAAAAATACCTCAAAATTTTCTAAAAATTATGAAAAAACTCCATATTGGGACTCATTCGCCACCTTGGGCGAATTGGTCCCTGCTGACCCTTGAAACAACATTTTACATAACTCAAAAAAAAATTTTTAGGCTATTTTTTTGTGCCTTAACTTTTATATATTATTCAGTTGCATTTCTATAGCATGCATTTTGTTAAATATAGCTTCAATTAGCACATTTCATGCATTGTTTAATTTTACTTTTGCATTCACAACATTTCATTTTCAGATTGTTGCATTGTGTAAACAAAAAATTAGCTTAATTTCAAACTAAAAATTGCATTTCCTTTTAATTTGTTGCATTTTACTTTCTTTCTCTTTTTATCATAGCATGTTTTATTTTAAAATATGTGGCTTTGATTTCATTAATAGTGGATTTTATAAGTATAACATTCCATCTTATGAGTTCACTTTTGATTACCACATTGAGCCCATTGATTATCAAAGCATTGATACAATCCTTAATCTTACAATGCCCATTGGTGTGAATGGTAATGTATACAATCATAACAATCATACTTGTTCTTCTCCCGATACCTCTCCTATTAGTGACAAAGGTATCTCGGTGAAGGAAGTTACAAGCATTGCAAGTCTTGTTGTCCATTTTCTTATTCCCCTTTGGATGATGTTAGAAAAAAAGATGATAAAAAAATAGAAAAATTCTTGAATAACACCTTACATAATCCCCATAATCATGACATTCAAACTTTTCCATCTCCTAATATCCCTCGTCAATGTCAAGAGGATAGGTTGGTATTAGAAGACATCCTTATTAAGAATCATGACACCCTTGATCCTCCCTTCCGTAATGTCCCTGTCCTATGGGAAGATCTATTTGAAACTCATAATGGTCCTTCTCTTTATGCCTCCCTCATTTGTGATGAAGTTGCATTCCACACATCAAACTTGGTTGAACGCATTACAAGCTCTCCTAGTCCCATAGAAAAAATAGCACAAGAGAATGAGACCTTAATGAAAATTTAAATTCAACTAACAACTTCTCCTAATAATCCCCCTCATGGCACTCCCATCATTGATCATTCCCCTATTAGCGATGAATTCATTTTGGAAGACCCTAGCTCTTCTTGTCAAAAGCATACAACTTGTTGTTCTTCTAAACGCTCTACTTCTAGGGAAAATATCTTGATGCTAGAAAATGAAAACAAAGATAAAGTACCTTCCTTCCATAAACAAGTGGTTCTCAATTTCCCTTTCTTAGAGATGTGCACCAAACCAATACCACTAAGGATATGAATGAACAAGTGTCCATTGATCCCCTTCGAACAATGGACCTCATAAATACCCCGTGGGACATCCTCACAACCATCTAATTCTCTATCCCCCTTCATACAAACAACAAAATAAAAAAAATCCTAACCTCATCGTCTACCCACCTAATAATACTATATCATAGCAACTAAGTTATAATATTGTTGCTCATACATATAACACTCACAATAATCCACAACTTCCACAACCAACATCAACCCCTTTACCTTTACCCAATCTGCCTAGTGCTCCTCACTACATTCCACACACAAAGGAGTATGACCTTGTTGAACAATTAAAGAATACTCTTGCAAAAATTTCTTTTTGGAATTTACTTCAGAACTCACCAAATTACAATACTATTCTTCAAACAGCCTTACAAAAAATTGTAGTTCCTCCTAGTACAACTCCAAATGATGTGGCAACTTTAATCCATAACACACATCTCGACATTACTTACCATCAACATGAGCTCCCCTCCTTGGATGTTCATAAACAAAATGAAGCTTTCATGATCATCGCTCAATACTAAACAAAAGGCATAAAGAGAACTCTTATAGATGATGGCTCTTCCCTTAGTGTGTTAAGTGTGATTCTATTGGATAGGCTTCGTGTTCATAGATCCACCATTTGATTTGTTTCTCTATCTATTAAGGGATTTGACAATGTCAACATGAAAACCCTTGGTGTAATCACTATGCCTCTTAAGGTTGGAGTGGTCACATTAAATACACCAATTCATGTCATGCCTTATGAACTTTCATGCAATCTTATCTTAGGAAAGCAGTGGATTCATCCAATGAATGTTGTGCCCTCCACTTTTCATTGCAAAATGAAATACATTTACAAAAACAAAGTATACACCCTTGATGCTGACCCTAAACCTTATAGTGTCTTACAACTTGAAAACACCAAAGAGAACCCCTTGAACAAATTAACATCACCCACACAAGTTGAACCTATAGAAAAAATGGAAAAATTGAGCATCACATGACATTATTAGAAGATGATTGGGGTTCCTTGGATTTTGAGCATGACTTCATGGGAAAATACAAAATCATCCAGAAAGATTCAAAAAAGGGAAAAGTCACAACAATCATATCAACACCAACTTCAGACGACCTTTCAAAAGCATCCACCTCAACCACTTTAGAACAAGAAGAAAACTATACAACAACCTTTGGAAAACAACCACCCAATCCAAAATCCATGAAAAAAATTTATGGAAAAGTTTATGAGCTTATAAAACAACAATGATATAGTGGAAAAGGATGTGGTGCTCGAGAACAAGGTATCTACAACCCTATCGACCTTCTCACACAAAAAACAACTCATGGTCTCTGTTATTGTCCTGTAATTGAGATTTCCAAACCTCCACCCACCATCAACAATATCACACAACACCTTAATAAACCATACTTAACATCTAGTGGTCTTGAACATCATCCTTCATCAAACATGTGACATAATTACATCTTCACTTAATGTGAATGTCATCTCACAAAATGTTCATGATTTGAAATTTTTGACTCTATACCTTCCTATAATAGGAAGAATAAAATATCACAATCTAGAGAAACTTGTGTAAGTATGACATCCAATACTAAGCAAGATGTATCCTTGAAAAAAAGTACATGATCATCTTCTCCCATTGATCAAGAGGGTATCTTGTTGAGAATCCTCCAAGATCACTTGATCATCCTCCCTCCTAGAACTCGAAAGAAATTCTATGACAAGGCTTCATTTTTTACCTATCATAGAGTTCATGGTCACTACACTAATGAATGTAATTCCTTGAGTTGTAAAATACAACATTTTTAGGAGTTTGGTATGCTTCCCTATGTGGGGGCATTTAGTTCTTGTAATTACTATTTATTTTCACTCTAGCATGCATTTCATCAATCCTTTTGGCTCAATCTTGTCCTGCACTAAGTGGGGGAAAGGGGTTTGATATCCTTGTCTTCATATGTCACTTGTGGTCGCCTTCTTGGGCTAGTCATTAAATTTTCATGAATACATAAGAGCAATCTTGGGATGTACATGACATGCCTTTAGTTGGCTCACATATGACATACTTCTCTCTCATGACGTAGTGTATCAAAAACATATGATTTGGCATAGGGATTTTTGAGTAAGCTCTCATGTTCTCTTCTTCTACTTTAAAGAACTTGCTCACAATACGGGTGCTTGCACCTGCTTTAAAGTGGGGGTCATACATCACCACTCACATTTCATTGTGTGATTTTCTTTTTCTTGTGATTCCCTCTCTTGGAAGCATTAGGTATAATGTTTCCTAGGATGAGATCTTGTACTTATCCTATCTGGGAGACATTGATCATGATGTTCCCTAAGATGAAACCTTGCACGAAGAAAGCAAAATCGCTTTCAACAATCTTTATACTATTTTTCATTAACAATGTCTATGAGTGTCAAGCATACAAAGTTTTGCTTACCTCATGGAGCTCAAAAAAACCATTTTCCCTTGTGGAGCCTTATTAAAGTTATCAAGAGGTATAAATTTGATATGGTTGAGCGGGAAGCCCAACTAGCGACATTAATTTTCCCAATAGCCATGTCTATGTTTGTGAGTGCATACAAACTAGAATATGTTTCTCACCTTTTGGGATTTCTCACCTCACAGATGATCAAAATTTTTGTGGCCCCAGAGTGAGTATGTTGTGGACTTCTCACCCCATAGAAAACTTGAAGTTTTGTGGCCTCAAAGTGAGTACATCTGTCTTTCTTTCTCATTCTTTCCATTGCATGATTTTGTATCTTGGGGGCTTGACTTAGGATCTTGGATCCTAGGTGCTTGGCCACCTCCTTTGATCTTTTTCATTCTTTTTCATCTGCATCTTTACACTTGGATCTCTCTTGAATGTCTACTTTAGTGTGAGTTTGAAGAAAGTTCATCCTCTCACTAAAGTGAGGGCTAAATGTGCCATAGAAAAAATGACCCTTTGCTTGACATGGGATTAATTCATGATAAATTGGACTTAGCAAAGTCTTAATATAGTGTTGTGAGTCATTTTATGCATCCACACTAGGTCTTGGACCCTTGCAAATTGAATAGCATGCTTTTATCGATGTCTTGTAAAGGTGTTGTAAAATCTTGTAAAGGACTTTCACGCTTTTCTAGACCTAATAAACCTATTTATCCTTAATTCAAAATTATTAAATGTGTTTAATAACATTATTACATCAATCTAGAAGGTTTCTAAAATAAACTTAATGTTAAACTAGTGATGTAATGTGTCTTGCACATTCACATTGATTTTTGTGCCTTCCTAGGCTATGTGGACCACATTTTAGTGTTGTAAAGTGTATTTAATCACACATTCACATTGATTTCTATGTCCCAAGACTTATTTTACATTAACATAATCACTAATAGGCCCTTATTAACCCATATTTGTGCATCCTGAGGCATAATTTGATCAAATAATTGACATAGTCATCATATAAGCTTAAATTTCTTACTTCTCAGCATTCCAACTAGCAAAAATGGCCCCTATGGGACCCATTTTCCATTAGTTTCTAATTAATATAGGTGGTACCCATTCGCCATTAGTGGCGAATGAGTCCCATTTGAGCCATTTTCAGGGTTTTGAGAGGGAAAAATTAGGTTTTAAGATTTATTTTTCTCCATGTCAGCCTTAGGGATCCAATGAATGAGAAAACAAGGTGAATTACCTATAAAATCATCTCTCTTCACTCATTTTTATATCCACTAACTTAATTCACATATTCGTCCACCAATCTTTCATCTCAAGTCAAGCAACTTAGGGTTTTGTCATTTCAAGTCATTAAGAAAGCTTCTAAGACATT
>VDFB02203139.1:0-86308 GCA_007258455.2 Sequoia sempervirens | reverse complement strand
TTTATAGGTAATTCACCTTGTTTTCTCATTCATTGGATCCCTAAGGCTGACATGGAGAAAAATAAATCTTAAAACCTAATTTTTCCCACTCAAAACCTTGAAATGGCTCAAATGGGACTCATTTGCCACTAATGGTGAATGGGTACCACCTATATTAATTCACAACTAATGGAAAGTGGGTCCCATAGGGGCCATTTTTGCTAGCTAGAATGCTGAGAAGTAAGAAATTTAAGCTTATATGATGACTATGTCGATTATTTGATCAAATTATGCCTCAAAATGGACAAATATGGGTTAATAAGGGCCTATTAGTGATTATGTAAATGTAAAATAAGTCTTGGGACACATAAATAAATGTGAATGTGTGATTAAATACACTTTACAACACTAAAATGTGGTCCACATAGCCTAGGAAGGCACAAAACTCAATGTGAATGTGCAAGACACATTACATCACTAGTTTAAAATTAAGTTTATTTTAGAAACCTTCTAGATTGATGTAATAATGTTATTAAACATGT
Source organism: Sequoia sempervirens (assembly GCA_007258455.2). Taxonomy (NCBI): domain Eukaryota; kingdom Viridiplantae; phylum Streptophyta; class Pinopsida; order Cupressales; family Cupressaceae; genus Sequoia; species Sequoia sempervirens. The sequence continues at coordinate 85,787 of VDFB02203139.1, read as the reverse complement.
TAATAATTTTTAATTAAGGATAAATAGGTTTATTAGGTCTAGAAAAGTGTGAAAGTCCTTTACAAGATTTTACAACACCTTTACAAGACATTGATAAAAGCATGCTATTCAATTTACAATGGTCCAAGACCTAGTGTGGATGCATAAAATGCCTCAAAACACTATATTAAGACCTCGTTAAGTCCAATTTATCATGAATTAATCCCATGTCAAGCAAAGGGTGATTTTTTCTATGGCACATTTAGCCCTCACTTTAGTGAGAGGATGAACTTGCTTCAAACTCACATTAAAGTAGACATTCAAGAGAGATGCAAGTGTAAAGATGCAAATGAAAAAGAATGAAAAAGATCAAAGGAGGTGGCCAAGCACATATGATCTAATATCCTAATTCAAGCCCCCAAGATACAAAATCATGCAATGGAAAGAATAAGAAAGAAATACAGATGTACTCACTTTGGGGCCACAAAACTTTAGGTTTTCTATGGGGTGAGAAGTCCACAACATACTCACTTTGGGGCCACAAAACTTCTGATCACCTATGGGGTGAGAAATCCCAAAAGGTGAGAAACATATTCTAGTTTGTATGCACTCACAACCACAGATGTGGCTATTGGGAAAAGTAATGTCACTAGTTGGGCTTCCCACTCAACCATATCAAATTTATACCTCTCGATAACTTTAATAAGGATCCACAAGGGAAAATGGTTTTTTTGAGCTCCATGAGGTAAGCAAAACTTTGTATGCTTGACACTCATATACATTGTTAATGAAAAATAGTATAAAGATTGTTGAAAGGGAGTTTGCTTTGTTTATGCAAGGTTTCATCTTAGGGAATATCATGATCAATGTCTCCAAGATAGGATAAGTACAAGATCTCATCCTAGGAAACATTATACCTAATGCTTCCAAGAGAGGGAAACACAAGAAAAAGAAAATCACACAATGAAATGTGAGTGGTGATGTATGCCACCCACTTTAAAGTAGGTGCAAGCACCCATATTGTGAGCAAGTTCTTTAAAGTAGAGGAAGAGAACATGAGAGCTTACTCAAAAATCCCTATGCCAAATCATATGTTTTTTATACGTTACGTCATGAGAGAGAGATAAGTATGTCATATGTGAGCCAACTAAAGGAATGCCATGTACATCCCAAGCTTGCTCTTATGTATTCATGAAAATTTAATGATTAGCCCAAGAAGGCGACCACAAGTGACATTTGAAGACAAGGATATCAAACCCCTTTCCCCCACTTAGTTCAGGACAAGATTGAGCAAAAAGGATTGATGAAATACATGCTAGAGTAAAAATAAATAGTAATTATAGGAACTAAATGCCCCTACATAGGGAAGCATACAAAACTCCTAAAAATGTTGTATTTTATGAATCAAGGAATTACATTCATTAGTGTAGTGACCATGAACTCTATGATAGGTAAAAAATGAAGTCTTGTCATAGAATTTATTTCAAGTTCTAGGAGGGAGGATGATCAAGTGATCTTGGAAGATTCTCAACAAGATACCCTCTTGATCAATGGGAGAAGATGGTCATGTACTTTTTTTCAAGGATACATCTTGCTTAGTATTGGATGTCATACTTACACAAGTTTCTCTAGGTTGTGATATTTTATTCTTCCTATTATAGGAAGGTATAGAGTCAAAAATTTCAAATCATGAACATTTTGTGAGATGACATTGACATTAAGTGAAGATGTAATTATGTCACATGTTTGATGAAGGATGGTGTTCAAGACCACTAGATGTGAAGTATGGTTTATTAAGGTGCTGTGTGATATTGTTGATGGTGGGTGGAGGTTTGGAAATCTCAATTAGAGGACAATAACAGAGACCATGAGTTGTTTTTTGTGTGAGAAGGTCGATGGGGTTGTACATACCTTGTTCTCAAGCACCACATCCTTTCCCACTATATCATTGTTGTTTTATAATCTCATAAACTTTTCCATAAATTTTTTTCATGGATTTTGGATTGGGTGGTTGTTTTCCAAAGGTTGTTGTATAATTTTCTTCTTGTTCTAAAGTGGTTAAGGTGGATACTTTTGAAAGGTTGTCCAAAGTTGTTGTTGATATGATTGTTGTGAATTTTCCCTTTTTTGAATCTTTCTAGATGATTTTGTATTTTCCCATGAAGTCATGCTCAAAATCCAAGGAACCCCAATCATATTCTAATAATGTCATGTGATGCTTAATTTTTTCATTTTTTTCTATAGGTTCCACTTGTGTGGGTGGTGTTAATTTGTTCAAGGGGTTCTCTTTGGTGTTGTCAAGTTTTAAGACACTATAAGGTTCAGGGTCAACATCAAGGGTGTATACATTGTTTTTGTAAATGTATTTCATTTTGCAATCAAAAGTGGAGGGCACAACGTTCATGGGATGAATCCACTACTTTCCTAAGATAATATTGCATGAAATTTCATAAGGCATGACATGAATTGGTGTATTTAATGTCACCACTCCAACCTTAAGAGGCATAGTGATTACACTGAGGGTTTTCATGTTGACATTGTCAAATCCCTTAATAGATAGAGAATCAAATCAAATGGTGGATCTATGAACACCAAGCCTATCCAATAGAATCACAGAGCCATCATCTATAAGAGTTCTCTTTATGCCTTTTGTTTAGTATTGAGTGATGATCATGAAAGCTTCATTTTGTTTATGCACATCCAAGGATGGGAGCTCATGTTGATGGTAAGTAATGTTGAGATGCGTGTTATGGATTAAAGTTGCCACATCATTTGGAGTTGTACTAGGAGGAACTACAATTTTTTGTAAGGATTTTTGAAGAATAGTATTGTAATTTGGTGAGTTTTGAAGTAAATTCCAAAGAGAAATTTTCACAAGATTATTCTCTAATTTTTCAACAAGGTCATACCCCTTTGTGTGTGGAATGTAACAAGGAGCACTAGGCGGATTGGGTAAAGGTAAAGGGGTTGATGTTGGTTGTGGAAGTTGTGGATTATTGTGAGTGTTATATGTATGAGCAACAATGTTATAACTTAGTTGCTGTGATATAGTATTATTAGGTGGGTAGATGATGAGGTTAGGAATTTTTTTATTTTGTGTGAAGGGGGATAGAGAATTAGATGGTTGTGAGGATGTCCCACAAGGTATTTATGGGGTCCATTGTTCGAAGGGGATCAATGGAAACTTGTTCATTCATATCCTTAGTTGTATTGGTTTGGTGCACATATCTAAGAAAGGGAAATTGAGAACCACTTGTTTATGGAAGGAAGGTACTTTATCTTTGTTTTCATTTTCTAGCATCAAGATATTTTCCCTAGAAGCAGAGCGTTTAGAAGAACAACAAGCTGCATGCTTTTGACAAGAAGACCTAGGGTCTTCCAAAATGACTTCATCACTAATAGGGGAATGATCAATGATGGGAGTGCCATGAGGGGATGATTAGGAGAAGTTGTTAGTTGAATTGAAATTTTCATTAAGGTCTCATTCTCTTGTGCTATTTTCTCTACGTGACTAGGAGAGCTTGTAATGCATTCAACCAAATTTGAAGTGTGGAATGCAACTTCATCACAAATGAGGGAGGCATAAAGAGAAGGACCATTATGAGTTTCAAATAGATCTTCCCATTGGACAAGGACATTAGGGAAGGGAGGATCAAGGGTGTCATGATTCTTAATAGAGATGTCTTCTAATACCAACCTATCCTCTTGACGTTGACGAGGGATATTAGGAGATGGAAAATTTTGAATGTCATGATTATGGGGATTATGTAAGGTGTTATTCAAGAATGTTTCTATTTTTTTATCATCTTTTTTTCTAACATCATCCAAAGGGGAATAAGAAAATGGACAAACAAGACTTGCAATGCTTGTAACTTCCTTCACCAAGATACCTTTGTCACTAATAGGAGAGGTATCAGGAGAAGAAAAAGTATGATTGTTATGATTGTATACATTACCATTCACACCAATGGGCATTGTAAGATTAAGGATTGTATCAATGCTTTGATAATCAAGGGGCTCAATGTGGTAATCAAAAGTGAACTCATTAGATGGAATGTTATACTTATAAAATCCACTATTAATGAAATCAAAGCCACATATTTTGAAATAAAACATGCTATGATGAAAAGAGAAGGAAAGTAAAATGCAACAAATTAAAAGGAAATGCAATTTTTAGTTTGAAATTAAGCTAATTTTTTGTTTACACAATGCAACAATCTAAAAATGAAATGTTGTGAATGCAAAAGTAAAATTAAACAATGCATGAAATGTGCTAAATATTTAACAAAATGCATGCTATAGAAATGCAACTGACTAATATATAAAAGTTAAGGCACCAAAAAATAGCCTAAAAACAAAATTTTGAGTTATGTAAAATGTTGTTTCAAGGGTCAGGAGGGACCAATTCGCCCAAGGTGGCGAATGAGTCCCAATATGGAGTTTTTTTGTAATTTTTAGAAATTTTTGAGGTATTTTTATGGTTTCTGAGTGCTATGATGGAGGACTAAATGAAAAGTTCAGAATTTCAAAAAATATAAATGAATTTAGATGCTAAAAATGCAAACTAAATGCCCTTTTTTTTATGAATGCAAAATTTAAAACCTAGTATGCAAATGAATTATGCAAAGCCTAATTCAAGGGAAATGAAAAATAGATATATGATGATGGACTCAAAATTAGATAAGAAATTATTCTAAAAATTAGGTTCACCAAAATGAACTATAGATTTTTGGTTCCTATGGGCTACTCTTGCACTTCTAGGGTTTTTCACCTAAAAGGAGAGAGATAGGAGCAAAAATTCTAAGGGTTCATTCAATTTATGTTATGTATGATGTTAGATGAGCTAAATGAGATGATCTAAATGTAGTTATACGAAATAATTGATTTATTATGAATGCAAATTCTAAGAATTATGTTATGTTGGAAAACACATTGTGTAATACAAAATCACCTAAAAATGAATGGAAAAATGTAACAAAATTGAATTAGACTTAAAGTATGCACCTAAGATATGCATGAGGACTAGAAATGAATTTTGAAATTTTCTAATGTTTTTTTTCAGGCTTGGTGTGACTCATTCGCCATTCTGGGCGAATCAGTCCCAGTCTTGCAAAACTGTACAGAAACCCATTTTTGACAAAAGGGTATCTAAAAATAAAAAAATAAAAAATTGACCTTGAGGTGGGACTAACTTTCCACCCATGGTGAATGAATCAACTTTCAAATTTTTGGATTTTCAAAGGTGGATTTTGAAGTTTCCGAACAACACTTTGATGCCTTATAGGTGTCCACTTCTAAAACTCTAATTTACAGGTCTAAAAATGAGATTTTGTTGATATTTTGACTTGTTGAATGAGAAAAAGACTTGAGAAACCTTACAACTTGATCTTCAATTATTTACAAGCTTCCAAATTACCTAAATCTACAAATACACAATGCAAGAGAGAGATGGTGAATGTTAGGGCATGGGGGTTTGCCTTGGTCAAACCCTGTTTAGGTAATTAAACAAAAATGATGAAAGAATAGAATGAAACATGAAATAATGGAATAGATTACCTTTCCATGATTTTGATCATGGATTTTTGTAGGAATGGAGAAATATTCAACCCTTTAATGTCCTTAGAAGCTTTCTTAATGACTTGCAATGACAAAACCCTAAGTTGCTTGACTTGAGATGGAAAATTGGTGGATGAATATGTGAATTAAGTTAATGGATATCAAAATGAGTTAAGAGAGGTGATTTAATAGGAAATTCACCTTATTTTTTCATTAATTGGATCCCTAATTCATTTACCAAGGCTATTTAATTATGTTCTCCAAAAAGGAAACCCAAAACTCATTAATTCCTTATCATAAAACTTTTTATTTAGCAATTTGTGTCCTAGGTTTATGGACCTATGACACACTCACCCATGGATGAATGGGCCCTCCATTAGACTTATGACCTAAATTTAAATTATGTTTCTGGAAGTATTTTAATGTTTTCAAATCTATATTCATATGTCAACTTGTGATATTTGAATTTTGGGAAATTGAGGATACATACCTATAAATATAAGGTTAATTCACTATGTTTCATCTACAATTTTTTGATAAGATTCTAGAAATTTTTAAGAGATCAAGTTAGAATTCAAGATAATTTCAAGAGTAATTCAAGGAATTCAAGATAAAATTTATCAAAGTTTTATTGCAGCAATGAAGATCTAATTATCATGTCAAAGTCTTCTTTCATCATGCATGTTATTGGAGCTAATATCGTGATATAGGTTTCATGATCCATTCAAGCATTCAAAGTCATTATTTCAAGCAAGATTTTAGATTCAATAACTACATCCATTGAAGTTATTTCATGCAAGTTGTAGATCTAAATTCCAAGGTTTATGCAAGGGTTTTTTAAGTAGTAACATAGTTTTTTTTAATTTTTCATTCCATCTTTCATGTTTCATTTCATTTCAAGGTTTCATTACCAAATTGATGTTTGACCAAAGAAAACCCTCATTCACCAAAAAAAACATTCTTCCTGTAATACCCCTCATACTTTTTAGACTTATTATTTTTCTGTGCCTTGCTTGGATACTCTGATGGTACTAGTATTGTTTGATTCGGTTAGTTGACATTTGATAACACTGTTATTGTTTGATGTGGTTAGTTAGATGCTTGATGATGTTGCTATTTCATTATGGACATGATTACTTTATATGACATTATGATTGGTTATATCAGTTGATTTTCTGAATTATGATATGATGCAGTGATTTAAATTAATATGTTACGGGATGTTTGTTAGTTAGAAATGTAATTCATTGATTATGTTATAAATGTTAGAATAGGTGTGACGAAGGACAATATAGCATCACTCGTTCACGAGTGCCCTGTTATGTTGCGATTCCTTCTCACAATGCAGTATCTTGATTTAATGCTTTGATATATATGTATATATGCACATGTACACAACTTCGTTTGTATGCAGGATTGCAGGTATAAGTCTCGATTCCACCTGCTTCGGCAGGACAGGGCGAGCACCAAATAACCCAACGGATAAATGTTGATACAAAGGTGACGATGAAGTCCTTCCGTCCCATGATGTCAGATCGTCTCGTTTGTCTGGTATTGTTTATTTTCTGTAATTGTCGTCATTGTGGTTGTGTTGTGTATGTCGTACTTTATTAATGTGAGTGTTTAATAGGTGGTGATTTAGTTAATTGAATGTGGATAATAATTGGTTATTTTAATGTTGATTTATTTGTATGAAAATATTTAAATGTTTTATTTAATTATTATAAAGTCATGTGTTTTGATTAAATAATAAATTAAATATTAAAGGTATTTTAATTATTTTAATTATTTATCAGGTGGGGATAATTATTAGAATAATTTATTTAATTAAATAGAAAATGTGTTGTGCAAGAAAGTGGTAAAAATAGAAATTAAAACAAATAAAACAAATAAAAGAATAAAAATATTGTGTGAGCCAATAGGAATTGAGAGTTGGAAAAAAAAGTTAGCTTTAAAGAATTGATTTTTCTTTTAATCTGGGATTTTTGGAGAGCTTTGAAGAGAGGAGGAATATATTTTATTTAATGATGAATTTTTTTTTGGAGGCTCTCTCACACACACAGAAGAGGAGAAAGTTGAAGTTGCACAAGTCTTTTGGTTATGCATTTTGAATCTTATGCTATATTTTGAAGGAGTTTTAGAAAGGGTTTGGAAATCTTTTGTTGGCACTTTTCTGGAGTCTTCTGAACAAAGAAACGGAATTGAGTTCGAGCACAAAATCTTGGAGAGGAGATTTTGGAGTAGAACGAGAAGCACTTCGTAGAAGCCATCGGGATCAAGCTAGCTTCATCAGCTTCTCGAGAGCGTTGGACACCAGGTTCCTCTTATAATTTTCTTCTAGTACTTCTCTTTTATCTTCCTGTTTCAGAGAAAACAAAACAAACTTAGTAAACATAATTTGAGAGAATAAGGGAAATCAGTTGATGGACTGAAAACTAGTGAAATATATTAGAGTAGATTTATAGAAAAGAACTATTTCTTTGTGTCAAAACAAAAACTTTTGTCTCGGAAATAATCAATTTATTAATAAGAAGATTTTGTAATAGATAATCTTCTGTAAGGAATAATGGATTTGAAGTTTTGTTAATTTGTGTATATATATATTGGGTTTATTTAGTTATCTGATTTTACTCTCTGGTTTTTTTTTAAAATATATGTATGGATATGTTTATTATTCTGTATCTTTATTCTGCTACTTATACTTTACCTCGGTATTGTTACTCTGTATGTTAATAATTTTATATATATATGGTATTTTGTTTTAGTTTTTTTTTTTATATTTATTATTTTCTGGAAAAGGTTATTTAGTGGGTTGAAATTGTGCTCTGACCAATGTTATGGCCGTACCTGTGCTCGGCACAGATTTCGAGGGACTGAATATAAAATTGGTTTTAAAAAAATATATATATATAATAGTTAAAAAAAAAATTGGTTAAACATAAATAAATAAATAAAATTAAAATCGCGGAAAACAAAATTTCGTTTTGCCGCGGATTAAATAAAAAAAAATGTATATAAAAAAAAAATTATTTGGAGTGGGGGAGGGACGGCCGAAGCCGTACCGGCCCCCCCGTACCCCAAGGTCTGCCACAGCAGTCACATAGACTGCTGTGCGCAGCAGTCTAATGACTGCTGCGCGCAGCAGTCAATAGGACTGCTGCGGCAGCCTTTAAAGGCCGTGGGCCTTCATTGTGTTTTAACTTTTGTTTTATATTAATTTTTATTTATAATTTTAATTTTATATATATATATGTATATATATATATATTTATTCATTTTATTTATTTATTTTATTTATTTAAGATATAATTGTAATATATTTTAATTTAAAAAAAAAAGAAGAAGGATTTGTGTGATGATAATATTTTTATTTAATATTAATTATTTTAAAATGGGATTATGGTTAACGTTAATTTATTTTTATTTTTAAGAATGCAAGTATAATTGCTTTATTTAAATGTTAAATAATATTTATATATAGAGATTTTTATGTTAAGAAGGCATTATTTATCAATCATTATGTTGGATAGATATTATAAACAGATAATTGGCCCTGTTTTGTATTGTATACGGATTTGATTGAGTTAGTTGTATTTGATTTAAAAGTGAGAGTCTGATTTATTTTCTTTTTTGTAACGATTTGCAAAATGGGTGGAATTAATTTTATTGTTTGATTGGGAGTGAATTACATTAAGTTGGTGCAGTCTTGCAATATTGTATTGTTAGTTTTCATTTCCGTTATGGTTGTCATTTAGTGATGTTCTTGTGGGAACCCTATGGTCTTGTAACCCTTGTTCCAGAGGCATGTGTAGTTTGGAGCTGGCTTCATCTTATTTTATACCTTTGATTTTGGAAGTTTAATGATTTATGCTTGGAAGGGTTGAACGTGTTTCTGTGATAGTTTGTTATGGGTTGTCACGAGAGGAGTATTACCTCGCGTGTGTGGATTCGAGTTCTATGTTTTATATGACTTAGTTCAACCCTTGCCGATTTAAGATATGTTAAGGGTCATAGGGAGAGTGGCTCTTCGTGGGCGCCGGCGCCTCGGGTAAGAGGAAGTGCCAGGGGAACCCACGCAAGAGTAGTTAAACAAGTGATAACCTAAAAATAGAATTTAGGGGGAAGGGTAGTAAAACATACAAGATAATGAAAGTTGGATTCCTCGTCTATGCATTAGGGCTACCGAAGACTAGTGATAGACTGAGTAGGCCGTGGTCGGCAAAGTCGTAGTCTCGTCCTCATGAGAGATTATCGGCTCCGCATTAGCTACCCTATGGTGCCGGCGCCTCAGTAGGAGGAAGGGCCAGGTGATCCATAGATGGGTGCCGGCACCTCGGTTAGGAGGAAGTGCCAGGGGATCCCATGAGAGCTATGCGATGACACTCTCCACTAGACATCCTTGTTGTCCTTGTTTCTTGTTGCCTCTGGATATTGTTATTTTTACGTTGTTCTGATTTTAGGGCTAGGGAATCCATAGGTGGGTGCCGGCGCCTCAGTTGGAGGAAGAGCCAGGGGATCCCATGAGAGTTATGTGATGACACTCCCTACTTGACTCCCGTTTGACTTGTTCTTGTTGCCTTTTTGGAATGGTGTATTGAATGGTTGATTCAGAGTTATTATGGAATCTTGATCTTTATATTGGTTCTAACTTATCTGGAAATGTATTTTGGGTGTTGGCTCGGCTCTTCTGGATGTTGTCTCTTTTTAATGTTCCTTAGAATTCTTGTGATTTGTGGATTCATGATTGTTAAGTGTTAGTACTTCATGTTATCGTGATGAGTTCTTGGTTTTACTTGTCATGTGATTTGAGTACGTCGATGGTTGTGCATTGCATTCTTGAGTTGTACTTGTTTTGTATCATGTTGTGGTTGAGTCGGTTGACATTCATGGTCGGGTTCACTTCCTCGTCACCTCTGAGCACGGGGGGTGAGTTACTTCGTAATTCACATGGTTGGGTGGAACGTGCTCCGCACCCGTTGGGTTCCCCATCAGCATCTTGTCATCTCAGCTTTCCGCAGTGCAGATGTTCCAGTGATCAGTGGTACTTCATGTTCATTATTCTTGTATCAGTCCCCATGTTGGGAAATTCAATGTAATTCTTGTATCAAAGAAAATTGTAATGTAATATTATTTCAATGATGTAATAGTTAGGTTTGAATTGGATCACGTTATCAGATTTATCATGGATGTAATTGTGCGATGTTGTCATACTCGCATCATGGCTATCAGTTGTATCTTTGTATATGGTTTTCATAGATTGAATGGTTATGTTAGTTTCATTATCTTTATTATGTTTTGTGGTTGCAATATAACCTCGCGTGCCCCAGAGAACCAAGTGTATTAATGTTATGTGTTATGCTATGTGATTTTGGTTTAATGTTGTTACATGTTACTTTTATTATTTAAAAAAAAAAAAATTATTCGCGCTATGTGTGTGTTCTCTGGGGTTTGCACGACGGGCGTTACACTTCCCTCTTTATTTCTAATTGTAGATTTAGGTTGAAGAAATCTTGAAGATCTTTTGAAGAGAAAAAAATCATTTTTCAAATTTTTCATCTTCTCACGGAAGCTCTTCTATAGAATGTATTTCCAAATTTCCAATAACCTAAAACCTAGATAAGTTTGAAGTGCAAAGATAGGATCAGAAGATCCCTAAAGTTATAGAAAAACCCTAACCTAGGACTAAGTCTCCCATGGGCGAATGCATCCCAGGTTGGCTTCAAAAACAAATTTTTGGTGAAAGGTATATTTAGATCTACCCTTTATTGATCTGCAATCAGATTGCAAGTTCTGTTAGTATTGAGTTTAATCTTTTTGTTCCAAGTGTTAGATTACATTTTGGTGATAGTTTACCATTTTTATCTTTTCTCCCTAAAGTGTTGTTTGACCTTGACCCCCGTCCTTCAGCCATAAGGAAATCTATAGTTTCACACTTTGAATTGATTCACCTAAATATTTATAATCATTTTATTGTGTGGATCACATTTCCTAATGAAATAGAGGAAGATAGGTCATTCCTTATCATATTTTGTGTACCCCACACTTTAAAACACCTTATTTTCCTTCACTTCATTTCATATCAATAAACATAATTTATCATCTTCACAACTGACCTTCAATATCTTTCAAGCACATGAAATTGACCCAATAATATAACACACAATTCCCAATCAATCCCTTCCTAAAGAAGGGAAAGTAATTATATTTTAAGATCCAATTGTTCACCATAATCACAATCACAATTAGCTTAATAGGAAAGGTGCTTTTTTCGACAATATCACTTCTAAACACCAATCAATGTATCATTATAATTATATGGTTCTCTTCCATCCCCACCTTCTAAATGAAAGAAGAAACCCCATAAAATTCACAAAACCAAGAAACAAAAGGATTTTGATCCTATTGAGGGCTTATTGAAGATATCCAAGAAAAAAAATGATTTCTACACTCTTTTACATTAGGAATTAATTAAGCTACCCCCTAAACCTAAACAATTAAAAAAACAACAAAGTGATAAAAATGAACCATATTGTGCCTATTGTAGATTCTTTGGACATCACATTGGTAATTAGCATGGTTTATAATAATTATCAAAGAAATTTAAATACACTATGGATCCAAATTAACTACATTACATGAAATTTGCTCCCTACCATGTAATAGTTGTAGGATCATAGGATGCTCACTATTACATGCTTTACATTCATTGAAAATTATTTTCTTTATTTCTAGGAGATCATTCTCATCACTTATCTTGGATGATCCTTTCCTTGCACTTAGTGGGGGAAAGGGTTAGATATCCTTCTCCTATTTTGGCACTTGACGTTATCCATTTGGCTAGTTATCCACCTTCCACAAATAGTAAACAATATTGGGATGTAGATGACCTACAATAGGTTGACTCAGATGTGCCTTACTATTCTCATCTTTGTTTCCTTTATCATGTTTTTTTTGTAATTGCATTTGCATAATGTGACCCCTCACACTATTTTGTTTGATTCATCTCTCTTCATGTGCATTTCTCTATATGTACCTACATTATTCTATATTTTGTAAACATTTATCGTTTCTTTGTATTGTGCTTTCCTTTTGGAGATGTTGCAAGGTGTTGAGAGATTTAGGTCTCTTCCATGTTTCAACCCAAAATATTTTTCTTGGTTTTCACTTTTTATATGCAATTCTCCAAGTTCAACAAGTATTTGGGGAATGATGATGTTTTTCATCTCTACATAAACATTGTAGAAAGACATATTGACCTCAAATCTATGGGTCCCTTCTATGTTTTTGGATTTCATTTTGGGGGCTAGCCCTTCCCCCCTTTTTATTTTTCATGATGTAGCTTCATTTTGAAACATATGACTTTGCGTAGGGCTTTATGAATAAGCTATCATGTCTTCTTTATTGTTAGGATTGATTATTTTCTACTTTAAAGTGATTCCTCACAAAAATGGTGTTAGTAATTTCTTTAAAGTGGGGGAATACATTGGCATTATTATTTTTAAATTTTTAGATATTCCTTATGTTTCATTGTGCGATTTTCTTACTTCTTGTAACGTTTTTTTTTCTTGGTGGTGTCATTAGGTTTAATGTCCTCCAAGAGCATGATATTTATTGGCATGAAACTTTTCACTTAGTGGTGATGCTACACATTTCATTTTGTAAGTTATGAAATTTGTATCCTTGACTTGTCCTCTCTTTGAGACATTAGGCCCGATGTTCCCTAAGAGGAGACATTACACGAACTAAGAAAAATAGCTTTGAACTAAATTTATTTGTATTTTTTTGATAAGTGTTTGGCATAGTAGAGTTTTCTAAACTTGTGATGCTTGAACCCTTGTCAAGGCCACGAAGCATAATGCACTTTTCTTGCCATTGGAGCCTTTCCTTGCTTGTTCATAGATACTTAGCATAACATAGCTTGTTACACCTTATGAACCTCAAAGTTTCTATTTTGTTTTGTGGTGCCTTATTGAAGTTTTTAAAGGGATATCATTGATATGGTATGGGATCCTAATTAAATTCTCACATTTCCCACCCTTAGAGGCCCACCTAGTGGACAGCCAGAGTTCCATTAGTGTAAGGCCCCACCTTGGGTGTTATACATTCTACACTATTTTCTATTGTGCATTTCATTAACCAATGGATAGATTTAAAAGTGATAAATAAAGTGGCATTTTTCACATGAATATTTCCTAAATTTCTTAGAAAATGAAAGAGTGTATTAATGTTTCAAGGAAATGGTCATAATAGAGGATTGACAAATCTTATATTGTAGTACATATTTTATAAAACCAATATGGTCACCTAATGTAACAGATTGTGTGATGTGTCTAAAGGATTGGGTAACCAAATCCCCCAAGATAAAATACCATTAAAATAGTGTTAGATATAACACCTTTTAAAAGAAAAATTAATCGTAGAACTCATTAGTATAATTAGCATTTGTGACCAAGATAGTACCTGATTTCTTATATAAGAACATTATTTCAATATTTGGTTATTCCATTAACATCTTTAATGGTAAAGGAAATCACACTATAAAATCATAAGAATCAAAGAGATATTATGTAACTTCATTATCACCAATAACAAAGTTATACCATATCATCCGTAAGAAAATGGAAGAGTGTGGCACTCAAAATGATCTTGAAGATAATAGTTATTTTTAAAAACAATACTTCTAATTAGGATATAAAGTTCTCCATAGTAATATTGACATATAGAACTAGTTAAAAGATATTAACTAAGTATTTTAATTCTTAATTGATATATTTATTAGATGCAACATTTCCTATGTAATATATGGCACCTAATTCAAGGATTCTCATTTGATTGAAAATGAATGAAGGATATTTGAATTGATGGGTGGCGAACAACTGAAATTAATGCCTATAACTACACACTGCCCTGAGTATCCCTTTGCATCTAGGTTATGTGATTTGGGTTTGGTTGTATGATCAAAATTCATGTTGCTACCCTGGCAAATAGTGTATTGACCTCGGCTATAACATAACTCTTAGACCATGTTGACTGTGATCTAAATTTATGTTTTTGGGAAACTCAATTTAGTCATATGGTGGATCTTTGTTTTAGAGATCTTCCACCGCCCTTCCACCACCGTAATTAATGACAAAAGGGTGCTCCTTGATATAGGTAACACATTTTGTCTATTATGTGCCAGGCAAAGGAAAGCAAAGAAGTCGTGTACTATTATAAAATGCATCTATCATCAATTTTGAACAGGATTTCCATTAATTACTTTCCTTAAATTACTGATATGAATAGGGCATTACAAATGAGACCACTCTTTGAAATACCACCTTTTATCATTTTGTTCTTACAAGAAAAAAAAAAGACAATCAAAAGATCAACCATCCTTTCCAATTCACCAGTCAAATCTTTCTGATTTCTTTGAGATTTGGCACCCTTGTATTAATGAGCAGTCACAGCATGACCATTTCTCTTTGATCTCAGGTTGGATATCATGAAGATCTAAGAAAATTAATGAGACAGGTTGTAGTGTGTCTTAGTTTCTCTAGTTTTTATCTGGCATAACTTAAAAAAGAAAAGAATGGGAGTCTAATTATTCTAAACGCCATGGGGATCTATGGGAATGAGAATATTGTGAATTCATGAAGGTATCATTCAAAAAATAATATATTTGTCTACAAATGCTTCCTAATTATTCTGATGGGAAAGGTTGCACGAGAAAGTTTATGGAGAATGAAATATGAAAAAGGGAGGAAGAAAAAAAAAAGATGAGAGGAATGGCATTTTTATTTGGAGAAGGAAACAGTCGCTGGATATTTTTTGAAAGAATGATGTGCATTAGAGATCGATAGGAGAAATATTGAGGGTGGGGCGTGGCTATTTGAAGGTGCAAAGGAGGAAATGGTGTGAGAGTTGGGTGACATTTTATAGGCAGGAATCCAAGCTTTCTTTTGGGGAAAACAAACCAACAGAGGATCTTTGGAATCTACGCCTATGATATGTCTGCAAACTTTGACCTTTCTTTTCTCACCATTATTTTTGGTGGTAGAACACAATTTGGGCAGAATCTTGAGGTAAGTCCCTCACCATGGTCTCAGTTTAAAAGAGAAATGGGAACTACATGGACATATCACTTTTTGTTGTGTATTATTTCATTCTAAAAAAAAATTGTTGTTACCTATTAAATGAAGGCATTGGTTCTGCGATTTTCTTTATCTATGGTGGTATCTTTTTCTAAAAACACTCATTACAATTAAGCAAAAAAAAATTAAAAAAAGGATTTCTACAAGGTTGCCTTAGTTTATGATCCATTTGCATGTAATTTAGATTGTCACATTAGCAATAATTTGAGATGTAGTTACTATTTAGATATATATTTATTCCCCATTTAGAAGCTTTTAAATCAGCAAAGGAGGAATGGCAACTCTTTTGTTAGCTCAAATGTGGAGTTGTGCATTCTTGACCCTTCTATGTGTGAGGACCAATGCTCAACTAGACAAGTAATGCTACAATAACATTAAGACTCTGAATACCAATCTCCAGACTGAAAAGTTGTTTGTAAGTGCATAAAGAAACTTTTGAGGATGAAAGTTATATTAATGTAAGAGAAAATAGAATGACTGGCTGTGGGTATTATGATCAATTAATAATTATGAAATCAATGGAGTAGCAGCTACCTTAGCTAATTTGTAGGAAACAAATATCTTCCTCAATCATTTTCCAAATATTATAGTTTGATAGAATTCCTCAGAGAGATTTTATCCCACAATGCAATGATGGGCATAAAGCTAATCTCCATGGATGATGCCAGCAGCCTACTCATAAATTAGTGAGTCTCGTGTTGCATTAAATCTGTTGTAAAAATTGGTATAGATGTTAGTCATAATTAACTTACAGAGTTTGTTTGAAATACATTAAAAAAAAACAAAAGAATGGACAGTGAAAAGTCTGCAAGAATATACTTTTGAAGACAACTAAAATGAAAACAAATAGGAAGTTAGAATAAATTTTTGCAGTTAAAAAGAGAAACAAGAATAAATAAATAAATGTCTGCAATTGGGTTCTTGGTAGTGATGCATCAGTGAATAAGAGTTAATTCAATGGTTGCCTAGTAATTCTATTCAAATGTGTATTTAATTATTTTTTTTATTATCTTTTTTATTTCTCTTTTGCAGTTGACCTCACTCATTTGGCATGCACACATGTACTTATTATATCAGAAATATTCCTTGATTCATTTTTACACGGACATTGAGGATTCTATACTTGCCCAATTGTTGAACCAACTGATTAAATGAATATAACAGCAGAGAGAAGATAAGAGAAGCAAATAAATAAATAAAACAGTGATAAAATCACTTACATCTCTAACCAATACCACTCAAAAGTCATGAAAAAGAAAAGAAAAAAACCAAATCAATCATTGATTTCCAATGAAGATCTGAAACATAAAATTATGTATTATTTTTGAAGCGCATAACTAATACAAAATAGTTTTATTGAAGCTTACGAAAAAGAATGCCAAGACTGAATAAAAATGGATTATTAGTAAATTCAAGGATTTAATTATCTTATAATATCAAGATTAAAATAAAATTTGTGTAGGGAAACATTTTAGGGGAATTAGATTAGTAAGAAATTATTCCTTTTATTTTCGTAACTTTTGATTTAGATAATTGCTTGAAATGGTATTAATGATACAATTTTGGTGAAAGTATAATTACTGGACTTAAAAATCATGAAATATTTAATGTATCTTTTATTATTGATATTAGTTCATTCATTATCTTATAAAAATATATATATATAATATGGGCCTCGATTCTACAAAATAAACTAACATTAAATTTTTAATTTTTTTTAAATGCTAATTTCAATCTTGGTGGCCAAAATTGGATGACCATCTAAACCATGAAATGTAGACTCTAAAAAAGGAAATTAATGAAAGAATAGGATAGTTAATATCATAAGAGTTTCTATCAAAATTTATATGACCCAAGGTAATTTTGTCAAGCTAAAGATAATAGTACCCAATGTCTGGGTTCTAGTTTTACATAGCTAAGAATTACCTAATAAAGATCTTACAATTAAATGGTTATATTATAAAGATAATGGTAAAGTTTGTTTGACTATGATTTCTTACAATCTTTTTGAATAGTTTTATTTATCGAGTTATTATTTTATAGAAAAAAAACAATAGTTGTTACTAGTATAGGGAATCATATGTACCAACTATGTCTATAATGGATTATGTCTTGTTAGTTCTTGTCACAAGTTAATTTGGTGTTATCAATTTTGTCGAGAACATAAAGGATTCAAAAATATCAATATTGTTGTATGAGATCTATTTAATTATTTGGTTAATATAACAAATAATAGAACCTATAAAGTCATTAGCTATGTGAGTAGATAGATGGAATAAAAGATGATTTAGATGGGGATTAGATGGAACCATTTTACAATCAAGTATGGATTTGATTGCGAGATCAGGTTATGTTTGTATACTCTTACCCTACCAATTTAGTAATTTCATCCCATAGTGAGAGGAATCCTCGTAATTTAACTTATATGGCAGTTATTTGTACTCATCAAGTGTAGACTAATCAAATGTGAATTGAACCTAGATAGTATACCTTCTTGTTGAGAAATCTTGTGGTCAGTAAAATTCAAGTCAAACTATGATTCCTCTACGAATTATATACGTAGGAAAGGCTGTCATAGACGAGCCCCCGAGGAATTAGGTCTAACCCCTAGGTTTGTTCTCTTATTATTTCTTAAAGGTATTATTGATATATATATATATATATATATATATATATATATATATATATATATATATATATATATATCTCTTTGCATAACGTGTGACTTGAACTAAGTCTATGATTATTGATGAGTTCGTGGAACTAATCAAGCCTACCTTGGTGACGTGGATTCCATATCTCCATTTGAAACCCAACCATGAATATCAAAACAAATGTGAAGATGGTTGAGTCCTTATAATTTATTGGATAGATTTTGATATGCTTTCATGAAGCATGCATGTATATGGAGCAGTCTTTGGGGTTTACATTAGTGGTTGTGGTCAAAATTTGAAATTTGTGTTTTTTTTTCCTTAACTGTATTTTGGTTGGAAATTTGTGGGAATTACATTTGGTATCAGAGCCCAGGTTGAAACACTGGGTACTCTGGGATTAATATGGGTCTCATAGTATTGCACATTGTAAATATTGACAACATTTAAATCAATTAGTTCTTAAATTGGAAGCTAATTAATAAATTTTGTAGGTTAACCTTTTGTTGCACAATGAAAATTAATTTCAATAAACCTCCTTACTTAGGATTTGTAAAAATATGTGAATCAAGATTAGACCTTATGGGATACTTAGCTAATGATAATTAGCCATAAGAAACACAATCTTGTGAAGACCAAACCAGTAGGATTATCATGTTCTTATGGATAATGTGAATGTCGAGAGAGGATAATAGTTGAATTAATAAGGATTAACGAGTCAAATTCATAGCTAATTGTCATTCTTTATTTTGAACCTTGAAAGGTGGGTGATGTTAAATATGACTATTAGGAGTTTAATAAGCTACTGGAAAAATGCAAGCACCTTAATAGTCATGTTTCTGGAAACCTAAATTTTTTGCCACCTTGCACACCCATAGCCTTGGAAGGACATTTATAACTCTTATAAAATTTGATCTAAATAATTATTATGGATGGTTTAGTATAGGCGCATGGTAAATTAAATAAAATTATTATTGATCATACTGTTAAACTTTGTAAGATCAATCATATCCTTACACCATAGTGGTGTAATGAATTGTTGTAGAAGATTAATTGAAGGATTCACCTAGCAAGCCTTAGGCAAGGTTTAAGTTTGAAATAGATAGTTCAAGTTACCCTCTAAAAGAGTCATAGTTTAATGATTAGATATGAAATGATGTAACTAATTTTGTAATAAAAGTACCAAATAGAATATTGTGCATAATAACACTTCACAACCCCTTGGATAACCTTAAAAAGGTGTAACCATTTAACCTAATTATGTCTACCATATTTTAAATCATGATTGATGAGAGTGGTCCACTTTTAAGTCTCACGACTAATCAATATGATCGACAGGTGTTCCACCCTAGAAAACCTTGTTAAATTCAAATTTTGTGTGCAATTCTAAATCCCCCCTAGTCCAAATTGGAGGTTTGATAGGAAGTAAATAGAGGATGCCACCTACGAAGTGATTAGTCCCTTCTCCAGCGAAAGACAATCACATACAACTTAAGATCATGAACTAGCCCATGAATGTGTTCCTTTATTAAGTGCTTGTAAACCTAAGAGAATCTATTTATTTACTTTTTGTTGGTCAGTAAAGCTACATAATCAAGAAAATCCACTATAACTTGTGACCTTGTTTCATGTAGAAAATTTGATTTAGGTAAATGGAAAAGATGCATCTTATCTTAGAGAAAACAATGAAACTATAAACTTGAGTAAGTACTTTCCTAAGTAAAAGATTATCTATAAGAATTAAGAGGACTATACCAAACTACCCAACCTTTATGCTATGTTGTTTAAAGACTAAAGTAGCAAGAAGAAGGAACATGATTTCTTAGGTTCAAGCTAAAGATGAAAATGCATGGAACGTCATAACTAGGATATGAAAGTTGAAGGCTAGCTAATGTGGTGTTAAACGAGTCCCTTGTTAGTTAGTTAAATTTTATAATTTTTTTGGAAGGACTCCATTAAATGCAGATTTGTAATTAAAATACTATCTATGGAAAGTTATTCATTGTTTCTTTTCCTATACATTGCCAAGGACTAGAGACTTGATAGTGCAAGAATAAGAAATATTAGAAGTTAGAAATAAATTAGTAATGTAAGTGAGTGGGTGTTGTACTTAAAATTTGTAGAGTTCTCTCGTGTGGGTTAATTAATTGTTAGTTTCATTTTTAGTCAAGTAATGAATTATGTGTGAGTACGGTGAATTATGCGAATGATGGATTAAAGCATATAAATAGGAGGTATTAAAATAGGCAAGTAAAAATTCTATTATTGTTGTGTGTTACTATCCCTAGATTGTATTCACCTAAAATAATGTATACACAAGTATAAGCAAGGAAAATTGAAGCTAGTTAAATTTCTAGTACTTTCTACTTCTTGGTTTTCCTTTGTGTCTTATAAAGTTGGAGGGAATTTTGATCATGAAAATGAAGAATATAGCAAGTGTTAGATGATTTAATCATAGGATATAAAGTGCAAAATTGTAAAGACATATGAAGACTAATGTGTTACAATAAGTTGTTGTTTAGTAAATTATCATGTATCTTATGCACTAATGATAATATTTCCTTATGATGCAATGTTCCAAAAGATGATGGTTGTCAAATTAATTTGTAACTATGAACCTCTTTGCAACATGTTGTGTAAAATAGAGTGAAAATTTCCTTTATCTAGACTCATTAGTAAACATAACAACTTGATTCAAACAAAATTGGAAACAAAGCTAGTTCCAAACATGGAGACTTAGCTTGGCTAGATGTGAAACCATAGGTACAAATTTATAAGGTAAAAGTGTGATGCACCATGTATATTCCCATTTCTATGAAATTTGAGTAATATCTATGCTATAGTTATGTATCATTTGACAAATTCTTTTATTTATGAAAATAAGAAGATTTTAACAAAATGGTTAGACAAAGTGATCATGTTGTAAAGTAAATAGAGTGTGTGAGGGTGTAACAACATTTGTGTTATGTTGTGTTATGGTGTGGTGAGCTAGATAAAGTGCATTGTGTTGTGACATGTCAAGTGGAAACCCTGTAAATGTGTTGTTCCCAAGTATGTGATACCAGATATCCAACTTGGGATAAGGGTGGGTGGATGTCTAGTACAATCCCCTATGTGTACCCTTTATGATGGCCGTTATGCAAGCTAGCTAGTTGTGAATTTATGTAAACATGTTAAGTGTGTATCTATTAAATGGAATGTGATGTATTCCTTTGTGTTAGTTTTATTTATATGTTAAATGTGTACCCCTAGTGTATGGTTCCCCCCTTATGGGAGTGTGATGCCAGCTAGTGTAAATAGGGGTTGAGAGGCACATGATCACCCATCAGGAAATTACAAGCTCAGGGCGTTGCCCCTAATCCTAATAAAGGATCTATGTTGAGTCATTGTAATCCTCCCATGGACGTTGACCATGGCCTACTCCCCCACATATAAGATCCACACTTGTTGGTTCATAGTGCAAACCTATTCCTTGATGTTTATAACCTATGGGTAAATGATGGAATTAGATGGACCACCAGTGATGCATACTTATGTGGTCAGGGACCACTAGTTACTCATATTCATGTGGTCAGGGACTACCAGTGATTCATGTTTATGTGGTCAGGGACCACCAGCGATGCATATATATGTGGTCAAGGACCACTGGTTATTCATATTATGTGGTCAGGGACCACTAGTTATTGCATGCTATAATACTCATGTGGTTCGAGAACCACCATTCCCCTCCTCCCCTTAGGTGGCTTATCAAGTCACATGGTGCTTGTGATGTGCAAATTTCATTGTTGAAATATGAATTATTGGTAACTTCTTATTGATGTTTTATTTTATTACGCACCAGAAATGTGAGATTTTATAGTTGTTTTATTAGGCTATTTAGCCATTTGACGATTGTTATCGTCCAATTTTCCTCAAGGACAGTTTGTTTAAATTTCATTTTTGAATTAAGATTGAAATGTTGTAATGTAAGTACAATTGATCTTTATTATGCTCCTTTCTTGAATTTATAGTTCCTCTTTGGGATTTTTCATTATTGGAGTCTTGGTTTATGATCCTATGCTACTCAGTTTGAGGCTTTCTCCTTGTTTGCAAATTGTTGGCATGTGTGGTGTAATGTGAAATCAGTAAACTGCCATATCTCGGGGGGTTCCCTAGCAGGTCATATAGGGGAGTAGATGTGCTAGGGAATTATTTTGAAATGGGTTGTAAATGGGACCGGTATGGGACGGTCATTAATCCATTCTTCCCCTCATTCTATGATTGTTCTTATGTGTATGGGGGAATCCTTAGAGAACGGCCCCAAGATCATCTTGCCTAATGGCTATGGTACCTAAGAATATCCATCCTTGTAAACCCCATTGTGTGAGCCTTATGTTGTAAATTATGTGAATGTATGAGGATAGGCGCACCCATTGGGAAGAGCATCCTTGCTATTGTTTTGTGTACATGTGAAATTGCAAGTAAATGTGATGTGGAATACATGTGAAGTGTGTGAGAATGGTAGAAAAAAATGACGCAAATTAATATTCCTTGAGGCCTGGTATGAGTTCTAGGATCATAAGGTAAAATGCCTCTGAAGGACATAACTGGACAAAATATGAATCTAAAAACTCCTGAAAAATGATTGGACATTTGAGAAAATAATTATTGCTAACATCATGAGTGATGTTTATGGTGCAAGAAATTTTGAGGCATATCAAAGGTTGTGAATTTAGATATAATTTTGTGTAATTTAATTAAAGTTGATTGGAGCTACATAGATGGTTATTAGCCCTTGCTATATTGAGATTATGTCCTTGAACCCTAGAGACTTCCAGGAGGAAGTCTAAGCTAAGGGGAGGGGGATGTAAGGCCTCACCTTGGGTTTTATACATTCTACACTATTTTCTATTGTGCATTTCATTAACCAATGGTTAGATTTAAAGGTGATAAATAAAGTGACATTTTTCAAATGAAGATTTCCTAAATTTCTTAGAAAATGAAAGAGTGTATTAATGTTTCAAGGAAATGGTCATAATAGAGGATTGAAAAATCTTATATTGTAGTACATATTTTATAAAACCAATATGGTCACCTAATGTAACAGATTGTGTGATGTGTCTAAAGGATTGGGTAACCAAATCCCCCAAGATAAAATACCATTAAAATAGTGTTAGATATAACACCTTTTAAAAGAGAAATTAATCATAGAACTCGTTAGTATAATTAGCATTCGTGACCAAGATAGTACCCAATTTCTTATATCAGAACATTATTTCAATATTTGGTTATTCCATTAACATCTTTAATGGTAAAGGAAATCACACTATAAAATCATAAGAATCAAAGAGATATTATGTAACTTCATTATCACCAATAACAAAGTTATACCATATCATCCGTAAGAAAGTGGAAGAGTGTGGCACTCAAAATGATCTTGAAGATAATAGTTATTTTTAAAAACAATACTTCTAATTAGGATATAAAGTTCTCCATAGTAATATTGACATATAGAACTAGTTATAAGATATTAACTAAGTATTTTAATTCTTAATTGATATATATATATATCAAATGCAACATTTCCTATGTAATATATGGCACCTAATTCAAGGATTTTCATTTAATTGAAAATGAATGAAGGATATTTGAATTGATGGGTGGTGAACAACTGAAATTAATTCCTATAACTACACACCACCCTGATATCCCTTCGCATCTAGGTTACGTGATTTGTGTTTGGTTGTATGATCAAAATTCATGTTGCTACCTTGACAAATAGTGTATTGACATCGGCTATAACATAACTCTTAGACCATGTTGACTATAATCTGAATTTATGTTTTGGGGAAACTCAATTTAGTCATATGGTGGATATTTGTTTCATATATCTTCCACTGCCCTTCCACCGCCCTAATTAATGAAAAAAGGGTGCTCCTTGATATAGGTAACACATTTTGTCTGTTATGTGCCAGGCAAAGGCAAGCAAAGAAGTTGTGTACTACTATAAAATGCATCTATCATCAATTTTGAACACAATTTCCATTAATTACTTTCCTTAAATTATTGAGATGAATAGGCCATTATAAATGAGACCACTCTGTGAAAGACCACATTTTATTGTTTTGTTCGTACAAGAAAAGAAAGACAATCAAAAGATCAACCATCCTTGCCAATTCACCTGTCAAATCTTTCTGATTTCTTTGAGATTTGGCACCCTTGTATTAATGAGCAGTCATAGCATGACCATTTCTCTTTGATCTCAGGTTGGATGTCATGAAGATCTAAGAAAACTAATGAGACATGTGGTAGTGTGTCTTAGTTTCTCTAGTTTTTATCTGGCATAACTTAAAAAAAGAAAGAAAAGGAGTCTAATTATTTTAAACACCATGGGTATCTATGGGAATGAGAATATTGTGAATTCATGAAGGTATCATTCAAAAAAAAAAATATTTCTCTACAAATGCTTCCTAATTATTCTGACGGGAAAGGTTGCACGAGAAAGTTTATGGAGAATGAAATACAAAAAAGGGAGGAAGAAAAAAAGAAGAGAGGAATGGCAGTTTTATTTGGAGAAGGAAACAATTGCTAAATATATTTTGAAAGAATGATGTGCATTAGAAATCGATAGGAGAAATATTGAGGGTGGGGCGTGGCTATTTGAAGGTGCAAAGGAGGAAATGGTGTGAGAGTTGGGCGACATTTTATAGGAAGGAATCCAAGCTCCGTTTTGGGGAAAACAAACCAACAGAGGATCTTTGGAATCTACGCCTATGATATGTCTGCAAACTTTGACCTTTTTTTTCTCACCATTATTTTTGGTGGTAGAACACAATTTGGGTAGAATCTTGAGGTAAGTCCCTCACCATGGTCTCAGTTTAAAAGAGAAATGGGAACTGCATGGACATATCACTTTTTGTTGTGTATTATTTCATTCTAAAACAATTCTACTGTTACCTATTAAATGAAGGCATTGGTTCTACAATTTTCTTTATCTATGGTGGTATCTTGTTCTAAAAACACTCATTACAATTAAGAAAAAAAAATTAAAAAAAGGATTTCTACCAGGTTGCCTTAGTTTATGATCCATTTGCATGTAATTTAGATTGTCACATTAGCAATAATTTGATACGTAGTTACTATTGAGATATATATTTATTCCCCATTTAGAAGCTTTTAATTCAGCAAAGGAGGAATGGAAACTCTTTTGTTAGCTCAAATGTGGAGTTGTGCATTCTTGACCCTTCTATGTGTGAGAACCAATGCTCAACTAGACAAGTAATGCTACAACAACATTAAGAGTCTGAATACCAATCTCTCGAAGAAACTTTTGAGGATGAAAGTTATATTAATGTAAGAGAAAATAGAATGACTAGTTGTAGGTATTATGATCAATTAATAATGATGAAATCAATGGAGTAGCAGCTACCTCAGCTAATGTGTAGGAAACAAATATCCTCCTCAATCATTCGCCAACTATTATAGTTTGACAGAATTCCTCAAAGAGATTTTATCCTACAATGCAATGATGGACATAAAGCTAATCTCCATGGATGATGCCAACAACCTACTCGTAAATTAGTGAGTCTCGTGTTGCGTTAAATCTGTTGTAAAAATTGGTATAGATGTTAGTCATAATTAACTTACAGAGTTTGTTTGAAAGACATTCAAAAAAAACAAAAGAATGGACAGTCAAAAGTCTGCAAGAATATACTTTTGAAGATAGCTAAAATGAAAACAAATAGGAAGTTAGAATAAATTTTTGCAGTTAAAAAGAGAAACAAGAATAAATAAATAAATGTCTACAGTTGGGTTCTTGGTAGTGACGCATCAGTGAATAAGAGTTAATTCAATGGTTGCCCAGTAATTCTATTCAAATGTGTATTCAATTATTTTTTTTATTATCTTGTTTATTTATCTTTTGCAATTGAACTCACTCATTTGGCACACACACATCTGCTTATTATATCAAAAATATTCCTTGATTCATTTTTACACAGACATTGAGGATTCTATACTTGCCCAATTATTGAACCAACTGATTAAATGAACATAAAAACAGAGAGAAGATAAGAGAAACAAATAAATTTAAAAAATAGTGATAAAATCACTTACAGCTCTAACCAATACCACTCAAAAGTCATGAAAAAGAAAAGAAAAAAACCAAATCAATCATTGATTTCCAATGAAGATCTGAAGCAGAAAATTATGTATTATTTCTGAAGCGCATAACTGATACAAAATAGTTTTATTGAAGCTTACAAAAAACAATGCCAAGACTGAATAAAAATGGATTATTAGTAAATTCAAGGATTTAATTATCTTATAATATGAAGATTAAAATAAAATTTGTGTAGGGAAACATTTTAGGGGCATTAGATTAGTAAGAAATTATTCCTTTTATTTTCGTAACTTTTGATTTTGATAATTGCTTGAAATGGTATTAATGATACAATTTTGGTGAAAGTATAATTACAAGACTTAAAAATCATGAAATATTTAATGTATCTTTTATTATTGATATTAGTTCATTCATTATCTTATAAATATATATATATATATAATATGGGCCTCGATTCTACAAAATAAACTAACATTAAATTTTATTTTTTTAAAAAATGCTAATTTCAATCTTGGTGGCCAAAATTGGATGACCATCTAAACCATGAAATTTAGACTCTAAAGAAATAAATTAATGAATGAATAGGATAGTTAATATCATAAGAGTTTCTATCAAAATTTATATGACCCAAGGTATTTTTTTTGAGCTAAAGATAATAGTACCCAATGTATGGGTTCTAGTTTTACATAGCTAAGAATTACCTAATAAAGATCTTACAATTAAATGGTTATATTATAAAGATAATGGTAAAGTTTGTTTGACTATGATTTCCTACAATCTTCTTGAATAGTTTTATTTATCGAGTTATTATTTTATAGAAAAAAAAAATAGTTGTTACTAGTCTAGGGAATCATTTGTACCAACTATCTCTATAATGGATTACGTTTTGTTAGTTCTAGTCACCAATTAATTTGGTGTTATCAATTTTTTTGAGAACATAAAGGATTCAAAAATATCAATATTGTTGTATGAGATCTATTTAATTATTTGGTTAATATAACAAATAATAGAACCTATAAAGTCATTAGCTATGTGAGTAGATAGATGGAATAAAAGATGATTTAGATGGGGATTAGATGGAACCATTTTACAATCAAGTATGGATTTGATTGCCAGATCAGGTTATGTTTGTATACTCTTACCCTACCAATTTAGTAATTTCATCCCATAGTGAGAGGAAGCCTCGTAATTTAACTTATACGGCAGTTATTTGTACTCATCAAGTGTAGACTAATCAAATGTGAATTGAACCTAGACAGTATACCTTCTTGTTGAGAAATCTTGTGTTCGGTAAAATTCAAGTAAGTCGAACTATGATTCCTCTGTGAATTATATACATAGGCAAGGCCGTCAGAGACGAGTCCCCGAGGAATTAGGTCTAACCCCTAGGCTTGTTCTCTTATTATTTCTTAAAGGTACTATTGAAATATATATATATATATATATATTCTCTTTGCATAACTTGTGACTTGAACTAAGTCTATGATTATTGATGAGTTCATGGAACTAATCAAGCCTACCTTGGTGACGTGGATTCCATATCTCCATTTGAAACCCAACCATGAATATCAAAACAAATGTGAAGATGGTTGAGTCCTTATAATTATTTGGATAAATGTTGATATTCTTTCATGAAGTGTGCATGTATATGGACCAGTCTTTGGGGTTTACGTTAGTGGTTGTGCTCGAAATTTGAAATTTGTGTTTTTTTTCCTTAACTGTATTTTGGTTGGAAATTTGTGGGCATTACAATTAGCCCATGTGAGCATGCATGTTGATTTCTCAGTGGACATTGTGTTCCACTTGTGAATGATTTTAGACAAATAGTTGAGGCATGTTCCACATCGTGTTTGATAGTTGAGGCTTGATCCACCCATTTTTTTCATTTTCTTTAAGTATTTGATGTTGTATGATTGAGTAATCTTATTTTTGTTGCATACGTATTTCTTGAATGTCTATTTTAGTGTGATTTTGATGCAAGGCCATCCTCCCACTAAGACAGGTGCTAAATGTAGTGTAGAAAAATGCATCCCTTTTACATTTTCACACTTGTTTGGGGCCTCTTAGTTAATTTGAACTTAATTATTCCTTAATTTATTGTTACAAAATGTATTTATTTACTCTTTCAGTCTTATTTAGTGCTCCTTTAATTAATTGAGCTTAATATTTTCTTAATTTTCCCTTTTGTTCATTTACCAAGGCTATTTAATTGCATTCTCAAAAACATAAACCCTGCATTCATTAATTCCTTAACACTTCTCATTGACAAATGTGCATCTTCAGTTTAGGGACCTAGGACCCATTCATGCATGAGCGAATGGGTCCTTCCTTAAACCTAAGACCTAAGTTTAAATTATGTTTTTGTAGTATTTTAATGTTTTTAAATGTATATTCAAATGTCAGCTTGTGATATTTGATTTGAGAAATTCACGATACATACCTATAAATATAAGGTTATTTAAATATGTTTCACATAGAATATTTTGATAAGATCCTAGAAATTTTCAAGAGAAATTCAAGGAATTCAAGAGAAGATTTATTAGATTTTTATTGCAGCAATCAAGACCTAATTGTCATGTCAAAGTCTTCTTGCATCATATATTTTATTGGAACTAATATGGTGATGTAGGTTTCATGACCCATTAGAGCATTCAAAGCCATTATTTCAAGCAAGATTCAAGGTGTATACATTGAAGCCATTTCATGCAAGTTATAGATCTACATTACAAGGTTTATACAAGGGTTTGTTGAGTTGTAGCACTTCTTTGTTCCTTCATTCCCTCTTTCATGCTTCATTTTATTTCAATGTTTAATTACAAAAATGGGGTTTGACAAAGGAAATCCCACATTCACCAAAAAAGCATTTTTCTCTCTTGATTTGTGATTACATATTTAGGTGGAAGAAATATTTAACATATTTATATACATTGTTAAGCTGCTTCTATAGCCTTTCCTTCTCTTTAGTCTCCTTATCCAACCTCCTCAAAATTGATTGAGAGGACTCCTAAAATTCTTCCATTTTCCTACTCATTTGTAGTGGTACCCAAGTTAATTTTTTGAACTTTATAATCTGAGGGTCTCACCTCATCTCTTTACTTATTCTCCACAGGAACAACAATATGAACAAACCTATTATTGAACGCATCCCTAGAAAATTTTGAAACACTCCTTTCTTGCTTTCTTTCCTTGGGCTTCCCCCAACTCTCGAGGAACTTGTCCCAATCTGGAGTTCCATCCTCTACTATCACTACCTTAGACTTCAACCTTTGTTCTAGCCATTTAGGAGTAGTTGGTTGCCTAATTTTTGTGTTCTTCTAAGAGGTATCATCTTCTGATTGATCATGAGGAGGACTTTCTTCAACAACATCCACATTTTCCTCACCATTTTCTTGATTTTGTTGCCCCTCATCTTTATCAGGCTCATCTCCATCTTTATCTAGTTCATTATCATTAGACTTATCATATTCAACCTAAACATGGGGTTGATCAAGGTTCTTTTTCTATGGAGTTTAAGATGGCATCTCTAGTGTCACTTCAGAGGTTGCTTCCTTGTTTTGTGCTTCTTGGTCTCCCAACTATTTTCCAAAATCACTTAACTACCCACCTTTGGGTGTGGGAGCTACTCCCTTTGATACCTCTTCTCCTATAATGTCTGGAAGATTCTCTTCTTCTCCTTGTGGTTGATCAAGAGAACTAGAAACATTACCACCTAGCACATTATGTCTTAGGGATGGAATGGGACAATTGTCTCCTACAACTGTCGTTTCCATATTTTCTTTAAGATCATCACTAGGTGCCTCTTCAGGGATCGCATCTTTCTCCCTATCCATTTTTTCTACTGGAGGGGTTCTAGGCTTAGGAGAATTTCTCCTCACATATACCTATTGATTTTCTCGAGAGATTTCAACATCAACCACCTTAATTTGAATGGCCTCTTCTTTAGTAGTCTTGGCCCTTCTGGCCTCTACTAACCTCTAGCCTTGAGTCATTATCTTTCTTTTCTTGGATGGTTGGGATTTTTTGGCCACTTCTTCAGTAATTTCCTTTGAAGGTTTTCATGCCTTATCTACTGGTTGTGTATTTTCTTTTATTTTAATTTGGATTCTTGTCATTCTTCTAATAAAAAATGGGATTTCTCTCCCTCCCCCTCTGAAGGAACTTTAGTTATATCATCCTTTATTATTTTTGTCTCTTCCTTTGAATGGGATTCAAGGTCTACGATTAGGTCATATCTGAACTTTGTTCGATTAGCTTTAAACTCTAGAATCTTGTGTTTCACTCACAACTTGGAGTGTCTCAAAATAGGTGCATTAATTACATTGAGATCTACTACATCCTCCTCATACTAATTAACTAGAGGTAGTGGCCTATCCTTGTATTTCTCACAATCATGATGCCACAACCACTCCCCATCATCATCTACTTGATCTAGAATTTGATCAATTCTATGCAATATAATCATTTTTAAAGATAACCTCAAGCACCTTCTTCTAATTACCTCAAATTCATCCTTGTAGTTTTCCCAGTAATCCTCTCTCTCTATATATATCTTATGTTTGTATTCTCTATTTTCCTGCCTCTAGGAAACACCATAAGGGGCGAAAGTTGTCGATGTTTATATGTAAATATAAATTATAGTGCACAATCTCCTTCTTAGTATATTGTTCACTTTGAATTGAGGAAAAATCCTCCAAGAATTCAATTCTTAATGGGAGTTCAGATCCCATTACTGGCTTATGCATATCTTTTATTGTTATATCAAAGGCCACTATTTTGCTTGCTACTTCCAGTAGGATAAGCTTATTTGTTGGGTACTGGGCTAATCTCAAAGGTATATTTGGTGATACCTAAACTTGACATAGGAACACTTCTAAAATTGGATAACCATTGACCATACTTTCATATCAGTTCCACGGCCTCCACTGAGATTGTCACATGCAATGCATCATGTAACATTCTTGTGATGTACACAAATAATGCATCATTAACCTTCATGTAATTGGTTGTGTTGAATTGGAGCCTAGGGAAAACATCAGAAATATTGTTCTAACCGAGGACCCCTCTGCAGCTCAATCCCTTGTACTTATTCTTCCTAGCAAGAATATACGCCACATAATATGTCAGTGAATTTCTTGGTGTCTTTTACACTTCTCAATTTTTCATATAAATTACCACTAATTGTGTCTGGCCAGTGGTAGTGTGTTCCTTTTACAATTTGGGCAATGATGTAGAACATCCCATTTTTTGAATATAAAGTCATCTTCAAGACCTGTCACTCTTCCCAAAAGAGTTATAATATCATTATACTCTATCTTCAAGTCAACTCTATATAGTTTCTTGGGTAGCTTTCAACAGTATGACTTGGGATTAGAAATCCAATTGTTGCTCATCATTAATAAAGCTTTTTCAAGATCCTCTGCATATAAATCCTCAACCTCCTTGATATTAATCTTAACTAACTTATTATTGGACCCAATGTTGAAGATTTCTACTATGGATTCCTCTGTTAGGTTGGCCATAATCTTTCCTTATGGTCCAACAATAACTCTTCTATCCAAGTCATAATGCTTTACATACTTCAATACCAATTCTGGATACAACAAAGTTGGAGGAAATATTGTTACCTGATCTAAACCTATGTTGTTGATGATCTAGGCCAGTTCAAATAGTGCATCCGTAAACATCCTTTACTTGAAGTCATCATAATCTATGTGCCCCATGTTTTTTTCTCGAATCTTACTCCAGGTAGAAATTATTTTGGACTTGTGTCAAATTCCCTTGAAATCATATTTCATCTTCTCAGCTCTTGTGTGAGGCTCCTTAGGACTAGCTTCTAATTTACTTTCCTTGGATCCCTTGGATGGACTAGCCTCAACCTACATCTATTACAAGGGAGCAATAATTACTTAGCATTACCAAGCATTAGATTCAATCTCATCATATTATAAAAAGAGTCTATCAATCATAACATAATCACCATAAAAGACATCATGGAAACCATAAAAAATAATTACCAAACATAGAAGTGAAGCATTACAAAACCTCGAAGATTTCATCTTTTTGGGAACTCTAGGTAGGGAAGGATTTTGGGTAATATACCCCTAGATAGATTCTTCGAAGGCTTAGAAGCTTGAGGAATTCACGGAGAAACAGATTCTCCGAAGTGATGCCATTTTAGCACAACCTTGTGTCGAGATTCCTTCATGATCATCATTCAAACATTTCCATTCTTATGCAAACCCTAAGTTGAAATAGCCATTGCCATCAAAAGGAGTTTGGAATTTTAGGGGCCTAAAGGATTTTGGAAAATTCGAGGAAGGGCAGATTCTCCAAAGGCTTGGACGTTTGGGGAATCTAGAGCCAAGAGGATTTTTTGAAGGTATGAGTTCAACTCTGAAAACATAAGTCACCATTCCTTTCTAGCTTTATGCAATTTCCATATTTTGTGGTTCAAGCCAAACTTGTGCAAGTGTTCCTTTTAATGGACAGTTTGGATTTTGAAGCTTTTGATGGATTTCAAATAATCTGGAGAGAGACGAATTCTCTAAATGTCAAAAAGCTTGACGAATCCATGCCTAACCAAAAATTTTGAAGGATGTTCAATGACTAAAGATTGACTTAAAACATTCAGTACAAACCCTAAAACCACTCCTAAATCAATCAAAGCTTCACAGATGAAACTATACAATCCAAGGACTTTGGGGATCTAGAGGATGGATGGACTCAAAAAATCCAAAGGGATGTGGGTTTTTCAAAGGGATCATCTTTTAGGGAATCTACCTAGGGGCCGAAGGGACTAACCCTCAAAGAATCCAGCTTGAAGTCGAATTTCCGAAGTTCTCCATTTACCTTGCAATTCTTCATCCCTTCAAAAACCCATGTTTAGATCCTTCACTCTAGCTCAAACCAAGCTTAAATGTAAACCATAAGTACAAGTTTGAGTGCAACTTGAACAAAACAAAATTGTATATGAATTTGAACATCAAGCAACAAAAAAAATTATATCTGAATGTGCCAAAATTAGGGAAAGGGTGCATATAACCAGGGATCAATTAGTTAAAAACCAAAAAATGGTTTGAATTTCCTATGTCCATAAACAAATTGCAAATGCAAACCCTAGTTTGTATAAAATCTGCATGCCCTACCCTGCCATTTGTAGAAACCCTAAAAGGAAAATACAAAAGGAACAATTCCCTAATTGGAATAATGCTCAAACTAATGCCTAATAAATCACAAATAAAAGCTATAAATGCCTATAAAAGCTATTCCTCAATCACCAAATTACAAGAAAATCAAGCACCAACAAGTAAATCAAATGAAGTAATGTCTCATATCATCAAAATGAATGTAGGGAAATGGACCATGAGGGAACATGTATTTGAAGCAATGAATCTTGTAAAATAAAATTGTAATTATAACGGGTTTTATGATCATGCCTTTCGAACGAGGGAAGAGATCAAAACCTGCAAAGTACACCCTCAAATTTGATCAAATTCTTGAATGCAACCATTTGAATATCCAACACCAACGACAAGGAAAATGAAGTAACCAAACTCAAGCAACAACATGCAAATGGAGAAATGAAGGATAAAAATCAAATTAAAAGACCTAGACCCTTAAAATTCTCATTAATTACCCTCAAGTACGTCAACTAACAAGATATTAATGCCTTGAAAACACCTCACCAGATCTCTAGAATATGAAGAGGATACAGATTTTGGGGAATCTGACAAGGGCCAGATTCTCTAAAAGGATTAGACTTCAGAAAATCGAGAGCATCCTAGATTCTCCAAAAAGCAACCCTCATCAAAAAATCCACGTAAATGTGGAATCTCCAAAATTCTTCCAAACATAGCCAATTTTGCTCAAGGTGGAATTTTAGTAAAAGCTTTGGGTCTTAAGGGTACTTTGAGACTAAAATGATGCAACCAAAGGAACTTCAAGTGTAAATAAAGCATTAGTTCAATCAGGTGAAGCAAGATCCAAAATTCAAAGGAACCTATCCCTTAAGGGGAAAAGGTCAAACCTAAAGCAAAACCAAAGAAAGAAAGCAAGAAAAAGAGGGTCCCTACCTCAGGTGGGGTGTGTGCGTAAAAGTTCACAACAAATGGTGAATATGTTGGGGAAATGCTCTAAGGTATTTCAATGACAAACTATAGTGGAAAACCTAGAACTTTTGGTTTTGATCCCTTCATCAGATCAACTCTTAAACTAAAGTCTCAAAATCAATGGACCAGAGAATCCTTCATGTGCTAAGAATCCCAATGTGTGAAAATGTATTAATTTCCCTCCCTTGGTTGTTGTAGAAACTTGTTTAGTCATATTAAGCTACATATAGATTCTAGCTCCAAAAGCAACCTGGATAGACCCTTGTTGGCAGTCAAGCATCCATAGCCCCGATGAGGTTATCGCTATGATTCTACTGCAAACAAGACATCCAGAGCCCTGGAAGAGATATTTGAATCCTCCTGATAAGTTGAATTCCCTTTTGATATGGAATATTTTCTTTTCCTTTTCTTTTTTGATATTATTTTCTTTTCACTTTGTTTCAACTTGTGAACAGTGAAGTTCATGCTCAGGGATGAAAATAACAATGGCGCTAAATCAGAAGTAATATTTTTCACTTAACCAAAACTCACAAGGAAACTACAACAACCTCAGAATTCTTAAGATGGGTATAAAATGTAAGAGCTGAGCATGCTCCAGAACCAACTCAATCCAATGACCTATCCACTTTAAACATTTAACACATGTGACACTGAACAAAGGGGGTTTTCTCAACATTTCATCCTAGAAGAATGACTAAAGTTTGTAAATGAAATTCTTGAAAACAATTGTAGATGAGGAAGCACTTGTTGTGCAAATCTACCACTTCCTAAACTATAATGCAAAAAACCCAAATCCAAAGAAAAGAAAACAAACAAAAAGAAAGAAAAAACCTACCCTAACTATTTACAAGGACGAGCTGCAAAATAACACAAGCGGGGAAATAATTCTTCAAATGCTACCTATTGATTGGAAATGGGACATCTTCTATAGTGATATTTTTAAGGTAAAAATCATTATCCCCTAGGATCTTAGAAATCTGATAGGGCCAAGCCACAACTTGTTAAACTTACTATTCTCCCCTTTATTTTCATATTCCCTATCCCAGTACAATACTAGGTTTGAAATCCTGAAGGCCTTAACCTTGCCCTACAATCAAACCACCTTTTCACAACACCCTAATGTTTGGTAATGTTTTCCAAGATTGCAGCCCTTTTCTCTTCCAATTGCCACAACTCGGCCAAACATGCTTCTAGACATTCACCTTCATCATACTACTCCTTAATGAACTAAAAGTGGGAATCTTCGACTAGAAAGGGAACATAGGTTCAATTCCATACACAAGGTGATAGAAAGATATTCCTAGGGATGTCTTCATTCAGGTACGATCAACCCATAATGAAATCTCAATTGAATGTGCCAATCCTTAGGATTCCTATCAAGCAACTTTCAGTTCATAGTTAAGAGGTTCTTGTTGGTGGACTCAGCTAGGCCATTCCCCTGGGTGTAGTAGTTGGAAGAAAACTTAATGATGATACCATGATCAAATGCCCAGCCTGAAAATTTCAATGAAGTAAATGAAGGACCATTATCACACACCAAATCAAAAGGAAAACCAGAGCAATTAATAATACCTTACTCAAGGAAATTGATCACTAGCTCTATAGTACATTGTTAGCAAGAAGCGACTTCAATTAGCCCAGTAGAATAATTAGTAACAGTGAGGTTATACCTATGTCCTGCAAAAGATGGTGGGTTGACTAGACTAATGAAGTCCATACCCCATAGTGCAAAGGGTTTTACCTTGATGGAAGACTATAATGGAAAGGTTGCACGCTTTTCTTTAGTGGTACATGATGGGAAAACATGAAAAGCTCTCACATTGCTGTGTGTGGCCTTAAACAAAGTGGGCTAGTAATATCCTTCCCTTAGGATATGATGTGTAGTGGTAGGTCTAGATCCGTGGCCTATGCCATACTTGTCATGAAATTATGTCATCACCCAAGTTGCTTCCTCTTTTTCCAAGCACCACAAATAAATGCCCTCATGATTCTTCATGTACAAAATGCCTCCTTGCAGCATGTAAATGTCACTTTTCAAGTGTAGAACTCTTTGTTGTACCATATTCAAATGAACAGGGAATTTTTGATTCAGCAAATAACAAAAAATATCATCATACCATTCATCGAGAGACACATCCTGAAGGTTATACTATTGTGCAACAATCTCTGGTCTTGTTTTGGCCATCATCTATGTTAAAGCTTGTCCATTTACTAGCTTCATGGGATGAACTTCTATATAATACTCTTGTAGCATGGTAACCCACTTGGATCTTCTTTCTCCCATCTCATTTTGCATTAACAAGAGCTTTATGGCAAGGTCTAGTACAATAGAAAAAACATTCTCCTTAGGATATAATGTCTAAAATTCTTAACTCCCTGAACCAAAGCATAATCTTATTTCTCCATGCTTAGATATATTAGCTACGCATCCCTTAGAGGTGCACTCATGAAATCTATAGGATTATCACTTCCCTCATCTAATTTATGGGTCAGCATGCTTGCACAAGAATGATTTGAAGCAATAGAATATATGTAGAAGGGCTTCTAATAATTAGGACTGACCAATACTAGTGCATAAAGTATGGCCCTCTTAATTTCATTAAATGCTTGCTTAGCTTTTGCAGTCCACTCCACTTTTGGATCCTACTTCAGCATTGCATTTAATGGCTTCACTATTTCTGCAAATCCTGTGATGAATTTTTGAACAAAGTTAATCTTTTTGAAGAAAGACTTCATCTCCTTTTTGCTGGTAGGTGGCTAAATTTTTAGGATAGCCTGAATTCTATCAGAATCAATTGAAATTCCATGTTTATAAATGACATGTCCTAACATCTTCCCTTTGGTTAATCTAAATACACACTTCTTAGGATTAAGGGAGATGCCAAATTCTCTTCATCTATAAAATACTTTGTACAAATCTGAAATGTGATCACCTTTTTTCTTGGAGAAAAATGTCAAATCATCCATATAAATAATAATACATTTTCCTATGATGTCCTTAAAAGAAATATTCATTTCCCTTTGGAACATGGCCCCTACATTGATCAGTCCAAAGGGAATTATCTTGTAATAAAATGTGGCCCACTTGATGGTGAAGGTAGTCTTATGCCTGTCTTCATATTGGAACATAACTTGATTATAGCTAGAGTATCCATCTAGGATGGACATCATTTGAGATCCATTCAAAATTTTCAGAACCTCATCCAATGAATTAACTCGATAGTTATCTTTTTCAAAAGCTAGATTGATATTTTTGAAATCCACAAATAATCTTATCTCCTCAATCTTCTTACGGACTAAAACCAAATTAGATACGTATGTAGAGTGTCTAACTAGGAAGATGATTCAAGAAAATAATAATTTCAGCACCTCCTTTTGAATGATAGGTTCCAGAAGTACATTGATAGGCTTTTGCCTCTATGGGAAAGGCATTGCTCAAGATTTTAAGGGAATATTGTGTGTAATAATGGAGGTGTTGTAAGACTTCATATCTACATAACTCCATGCTATGACATCCTAATAGGAATGTAGCAAATATATCAGACCCTTCCTTTCTTCTAGAGTAGACACCTTTGCAATGAACACATTCTTAACATTATCAGGAGTGTCCATGTTGTAGGAATCACATTGACTATCTATTGAATCTATCTTAGTCTGTTGATCTTGATCTTTTATCTTTTCAAGGTAAAAAAAACCTTTTTAGTTACATCATTCCCCTTCGGATCATTTTTTTTTTAGATTGAGAATTTCTTCCATATCCAACTTTGCGTCTTGAGGTTCCATCTCAAAAAACACTTGTGAAGTGAAGATACCAAAACTAGTTATGAATTCTACAAATTTCTTTTCATCCTCAAACACTTCAAAATTTGTAACATTATCAGGTACAAAAAGAATTGGTGTTAATTCAACAGTGAATTTCTTTAGTCTAGATAAGCAAAGGGGATCCAATGTACTAGTTGCTTGGGCTAGAACATCTGTAGTTTGATTCTTGGCTCTTAGAATTAGCTAGATGTTAAATGCATCAAAGCCTTCAATTAGGTCCCACACTCTATGCTGGTAGTTAGTCATTCTTTTATCGTGACAAGAATATTGTCTTCTAACCTATTTTACTAC
Organism: Sequoia sempervirens; assembly: GCA_007258455.2. Taxonomy (NCBI): domain Eukaryota; kingdom Viridiplantae; phylum Streptophyta; class Pinopsida; order Cupressales; family Cupressaceae; genus Sequoia; species Sequoia sempervirens. The sequence continues at coordinate 47,146 of VDFB02203139.1, read as the reverse complement.
TAACTCAGAGTCTCCAAACACTTGCAGTATTTTTAAATTCTTCTTCAGAGCCATGAGCAATCTATGGATCAATTCCTCATACTCAACAACATTATTAGTGCACTGAAATTGTAATCTATGAGTAGCGAAAGAGGTTTTCCATATTGGGCCTATCAATTCGAATATAGATCCTACACCTTTCTTGCACTTTGAACCATCAAACCATAGAGTCTAGACTTTTGTAGAAGTAACTTTAGAATATTTGGTACTCCCACCTCTAGTAGATGAAGGGTCATATTGCATGACTAGTTCTTTACCTTTTTGATCCCAGTGAACTTCTTGCATCTCATGTCTGATTGTTGGGGATGGATAAATGCATATTTTAATTTTTTCTACATCAGTCTAGTAGACACAAAACTCTAGCTTAGGATGAGAGGAATTATGGACTCTACACCAATTCAGAAGAAACAAATCCTCAAAGTTCATTTGTCTTCCTGAAATTATCTAGTCCTCTATACATTTCAGAATAAATTCCCAAAAATTATCAAATAGTCCAATATTACCATCACCCAATTTAGAATCTTCATCAGTTTCTATGAGTTCCTCGGTGCTTCCACAAGACTAAACTAAGTTCTTAGCTATATCCTACATCATCAGCACCTCCTCCATTTTTTATTCCTCAATAGTAGCTGGTAGGACATAACTTTCTAGGTTTGTTTCAAAAATTAGCACTTCATTAGAAGTATTTTGATATTTAGTAATTAAATATCTCAATCTGGGCTCTCTCTCAATGCTAATCTAGTTCAAAAATTCCTTCCATGGTAGCCACATATGAGAATGATCTGTCAATGTATACCTATTGAGGACTTGCATGAAATCTCTTCCAAGAATCATTCCATAGGCATTAGGTATGTCATCCACGTGGATATTAATAAGTTGTTGCACACACGAATTTGATCCTACCTACATTGGGATCATATTTAATTCTCCCACTTCACTAACCTCATTTTTATCCAATTGAGTTATTTTACATTGGGAGTGGGTAGGAGTAATTCCAAGAGCTTTACAAACTGAGAATGGTAGTACATTTGTTGATGCACCAAAATCTAATAAGTAGTTATGCAGTTTTTTTACAAATATCCAAATAAACAAAAAAAAGGAGTATCTTGCTTGGTTTGGAATAAACTTACTGGAGAATCAACATTAACCACTTGACTCTTATCCTTTTCTTTACTCCTATCCTTTTTCTATGTTTGTGATTTCCCCTTGGAAGGTTGTGTATTCTGACTTGGAGCTAACTACGAATTTTGTATCTTTTTCATTGTATCTTTGACCAATGGTTATATGAAACCAACCTTCTTGATAGTAGAGTCCTATGAAAAATTTGTGGATGTATGATCATTTAAAGAGATCAACACAACACTTCAAATATCAAAAAATCTTAGCAACTCAAAGGCTAAAAGCCTCACCTTAACTTTCTTGAGATCCTCTGCTACATACTCTCCCATCTAGAACACAGTCATATTAGATTTGTGACCTTTTAATGAAGTTCCTTGTTGATCCTTGGAAGCATACCGTTTGAAGCATCATAAGATCCTCCTCTAGAGAAATATTGCCTTGGAACATCGGGATATGAAGGATTATTACTAGCATTAGGATCAAGAGGAGTGTTGAAATTGTTCAAGGGTGTGGATCATGTGGTAAATGGTCCACCAAATTGCCTAGTTCTTTGGTGGAACATCTAAACTTTGTCTATTCTCTATTCTTCTTCATCCAAAGGACCATTGTTAATAGCTCCATCATTTTCAAATAACTCTAATATAGACTCTTCATTATATACTTGTTATGGTTTTTCACTTATCTTTGTGGTCTCTTCTTCAGGCCCATTCTCTTCTCCTCTTGGGAAATGGGCATGGTTAAACACTAACAATGGTGAATCATAAGGATCTAAGAGTAGGGTATGTGCAGGATCATGATTGGCCAAAAAGTGGCAATATGATGGGAATTTGTAGGGTATGTGGCTGACGACTTTTTTTTACCCAAAAATTGATAAAACGAAAAGGGCTTTTAAAGGAGATTCTTAGCTTTCCACCAATATAAATTATACTTTACTTTGAATATAATAAGTAATTATTATTCATTTTCTATTTGAATTATGACTAAAGTCCTGATTGATAGGTTGATTGAAAAACATCTATAGCTTTCAAATAGTATAATTTTTTTTGAATTTGAAACATGCGTCACATTCTATGCTTTGCATACTATAGGATTAAAAAAAGAAAAAATGAATTTCATGAAGTTTTGACCAAGTTAAGGTGGTCGACACCCGATTTTTATATTTTAAAAAGTTGTAATAAAAAATAATAATTAATTATTTACTTGGAAACAAATTACAAAAATATGCATCACATCGGGACATGAGTCCTCTACTTATATCTAAAATATTATAAAAAAATATTATCATTTTATTGTGGTTAGGGTGGATGGACACACCTTCTTATTTTTCCCAAAAATTTAAGTACTTGCATTAAAATTTCAAAATTTCACCAAATACATTTTTTTTTTTTAAATAAACCTAGTATTTTAGAAACTACATTCAATTTTCTACATATTTTACTCTTACATATTTTTGAAATAATATAGGTAACTTATTCAAATTTTTACATCAAGTTGCCTAACTCTGATTTTTCTAAATTTTTTGCCACTTAAGAGCCTATTTTTTCGATGATGATCCTGCACATACCCAGTACTATTTATTGACCATATGAAGGAGCTCTTGTAGCATCTTTTAACTCATAAAATATGGATACATTTGTTTGAAACTTTGGACACTCGAATTCTAACTATTAACTTGTCTTGTGAAGCATGTATTATCCCTTAAGAGCATCCTCTACTAGGAGGGTTGTACTAATTGACTTTTCTGGATTGCCAAGCTAATCCAGTGGTGTAGGAACTCCCGCATTGTTAGGTCTTGTAATCTAGGCCTTATTTTTCCTTGGTGGTGTCCACCTATCAATTTTTTTTCTTGATGAATGGCCTCTATCATAACCTTGGCCATACCCTTGCACATAATCCCTATTATCTTTGTTGTAACCAGACTCTCTATTATCCCTATTATCTCTATTATAGTTAGATTGGATGCTTCTTTGAGTAGCGTGTAATTAGCTATTCTAATTCCTTAGATAGGTGACCTTTGTAGATAGTTTTTTAATTTATTATGTTAGTTCATATAATCTCTCCTTTTTTGGATTGCTTGGTGTTGACACATAATTTGTATAATTTTGCAAATAAACTACATGAGAACTTTGATTTAGAGATTGATTTAGCACCTCAAAGTTATGCAAATAGCTTGGGATGTTAGTTTGATATTAGGGAAATGATGCCTAGCCTACATTGTGTGAATAATTTGGTACAGGAGCCACTTGATTCAATGGAGATCCTTAATGAGTAACTATAGGTAGTTGTGGGACTAGATTCATGATTAGAGTCTTATTGGTTATGGCCTGGTTTATGGCCTAGCCTTGCCTTGGATGAGTAATTGGCCATAATGATGGAAAAGGTCCTAAAAAATGTTGTCTCTAATATGTGCTTTCCTTAACTACCTTTGTATATACATCAAGAAAAATAGCATTGTGATTATGCTTCCACTTGATGAAAGTAGAGGTAAGCCTATCCAATGCATCATAGCAAACTTCTCTTGCTATGGCATCATCCACAACATAGCGTTCTTGTAGCCAAGTATAGGCATGATCAAACCTATTGTTGAAAGACCCTATTGGCTCATTGACTTCACTTTTAACCTTAGTAAACTAAAGGTACAACTCATCAGGACTAATAGGAATATTGAACTTGAGCAAAAATGAATTCTCTAGCTGAACCCAACTTGTTATAGAACTAGTTGGTAGGTTATTGTATGGTAAAAGGCCTCTTCACCTAAGGAATATGAGAAAAGTCTACATGCAACATCCTCATGATTAATTCCCCTATCCCTAAGGGTACTCTAGAATATTCTAAAGTGTTCCTTAGCTATAGTATTGGGTCACCCACATGGAACTTGGTGCAAAAGTGCTATGGATTTTTAGGCATAGAATTGTAATTGTTAAAGAGAAAAGGTGAAGGCTTATCAACCACTTTAGCTTTATTGGCCTCTTCTTTAGTAGCCTTGGCCCTTCTAGCCTTTGCTAACCTCTAGACTTCATTCATTATATTTCTTTTCTTGGATGGTTGGAAATTTTTGAAAACTTCTTTAGTAATTTATTTTGAAGGATTTCATGCCTTAGCTACTGGCTACCTCTTTTATTTTCTTTTAACTTGGCTCCTTGTCCTTATTCTAATGAAAAATTGGGATTTCTCTTCCTCCTCCTCTAAAGGAAATTCTGCTATATCATCCTTTGTTTTTTGTCTCTTCCTTTCAATGGGATTCAAGGTCTCCCATTAGGTCAAATTTGAACTTCGTTCCATCAACTTCTAACTCTAGAATCTTGTGTTTCACACACAACTTGGAGCATCTCAAAATAGGTGCATTAATTACATTGAGATCTACAACCTCCTCCTCAGACCAATTAACTAGAGGTAGTGGCCTATCCTTGTATTTCTCATAATCATGATGTTGCAACAACTCCCCATCATCATCTACTTGATTTGGAACATGATAAATTTTGTGTAATCTAATCATTTTTAAACATAACCTCGAGCACCTTCTTCTAATTACTTCAAATTCATCCCTACAGTTTCCCAGTAATCCTCTATATGTATCTTATATTTGTATTCTTTGTTTGCCTACCTCTAGGCAACACCATAAGGGTCAAAGTTGTCCCTGTTTGTATGTGAATATAAATTATAGTGCAAAATTCTAAGAAAATCATGACTTGAATCATGATTTTTAAACTCTGTGTCTAAGGGTGGGCTAATGGTTTTGGTTTGTAAACCCTGAATTTTTAAACATTCTATCCTAAAACCCTTTATCATTATAATTTTGTGGTGACTTGTTCCCACTAGTTTCTGGTTGAGTAAGTCATCACTTAAGCCTTTGAATTTATGTGTTAACATACCCCTTTAGTTAGGAGAGACGGTCACCCCGCGTATTATCTCGCGCTAATTTTTTTCTAAATCTGGGTGAGATATTTCATTTTTTAAGGGACTTAAGTCATTTTCCTCGATGATATTATTACCATTAGCCTAGTCATGGTCCTGCCATAAAACTAACATTTTGCATGTGCAAGGATGTGGCTCGTCGGATTTGGAGGTTTAATCCCTACTGCCCATTGCACACTACCCAAGAATTTATGGATAACCATCAACCAGCATGCGAGGTCCACAATATCATGATGCATGTCCTTTCCATTTGGGGCCCGACCCTTGTACGAGTGACCAGTGACTAATAATGGGAGGATCAATGGTTGTGATGTTGGATTAAGATTTAACCCAAGTCATTCATTGCAAACCTCGTGATGTACTTAATAAATGTCTGCCAGAAAACTTGCAAGGTTCACAAAAGGATGACATGTGGAATTTTTTGACCATCGTGTAGATTATGGTGAAGCTCATGGAATGAATGACATAGCTCTGAGTCAGTGTTTTCTCATTGGCCAGAGGATGATGAGCTATGGTATTGGGTTTTCAAACTCGATTTGACCACATCTTGGCTACTCAATTCTGCACTTCATTCCAACATTGACGACTGACATTCAAAAATTAAAAAAACATATGTGTTAGTCATTTTCTCTCTACAACCAGTGAGCATTAATGGAGTTCTCTCTTCAAGAGCGATCAAATTGAGTCCTTGTGTACATGTGAGGAATTAATTTCTAGCTATTATGAGGAATGATACGCAAATCTCCAAGAACCTAGGTGATTAATAGTGATGAAATTGACACCAGTGATTAATTGCTTCCTCGAGCATGTGACACCAAAATTGATGATAAAAAATGATTAGAATTGCTTGATAAATACATATAGAGTGATGGCCATTTTTACCATTGCATTCAATAGTTAGGATTTTTTGAATTTTTGTAAAGCAAGAGGGTTCCATTGTGAGCTTGGGAAGTTGCAAGGAAATGAAGATGAGCAAGCCAATCACTTATGTAGCACTTGTAAGGATGTCTCCAAGACTCAATGTGAAAAAATTACTAGTTAATGTCTTAGAATATAAGCACAAGGTACTTGAGAAAATTCTAATTCTGGAGGAACAAGACCTTGGTGAAAAGTCTTTGTGCATTCCCACTAGATGGAGTAGATGGTTGAGGGGCGAGGGTGCCACTACCAAGAAGGCAGAAGAGAAGAGAAAAGAGCCCACACTATTTGCACTTGGAGTACGTCGAAAGATAAGTTTTGGACGATGCTCTTATGGAAGAATTTTTTTTCTAATTTCCATCACAAATAGCCCTTCAGAAAATGCAACAAAGAAAAACTCAGGCTACCAGTAGTATCTCATGATGTTGAATGAAGTTGGAGTCCCGAGAATGGAGATATTATTGGTACCACCAATATCTATCAAAACTCAAAGTGGGCATGATGGCTCTGTGCCAGGAAAAGATAAAGATGAGGAGGGAGTGGAATTTTCATCCCCACCTCCTACAAGGATGCAAAGTGGGTGCGTGTACCGTGGGCTAGGTTTTGGTGTTGGTCATTCTGCATGTAAAGAAAATTGGTATCTAGGTCTTCAAATTTTGTGTTGATTGGCAGGGTTGCCATGGTTTTTTCTTTTGTTCCTCATGTGTGTTGCTATTTTTGTGGTTTTTATGCTGACTATGGACTTTCAAGGCAATGTGGACATGTAATGCGAGGCTTAGCTAGCAGTTAAAGGGAAATTTTGGTAGTATTTACATTTCCCTTTTGATGGTGGTTATCAATTTTGCCTCCCCATTTTCAACAAATGATTGTAGATCACAGGTATGTGTAGGATCATGATGGGCCAAAAAGTGGCAATATGATGGGTATGTGGTTGATGACTATTTTTTAACTCAAAATTGATGAAATGAAAAGGGTTTTCAAAGGAGATTCTCAGATTTCCACCGATATAAATTATTCTTTACTTTGAATTTAATAAGTAATTATTATTCATTTTCTATTCAAATTACGACTAAAGTCCTAATTGATAGGTTGGTTGAAAAACATCTATAGCTTTCAAACGGTATCACATTTTTTGAATCCAAAACATGTGTCACATTCTATGATTCACATACTATAGGATTAAAAAAATAAAATTTGAATTTCATGAGTTTTTGACCAAGTTAAGGTGGTCAAACATACGAGTTTTTATATTTTTTAAAAAATTGTAATAAAAAATTAATAATTAATTTTTTATTTGGAAAAAAATTACAAAAAAAATCCATCACATTGGGGAATGAGTCCTCTACTTATATTTAAATTATTATAAAAATATATTATCATTTTATTGTGGGTAGGGTGGTCAAATAGACACCTACTTCTTATTTTTTCCTTGAAATTTAAGTACCACTGCATTGAAATTTCAAATTTTCACCAAATAGATTTTCTTTTTTAAAAAAAAAAACTAGTAGTTTAGAAACTACATTAAATTTTCTATAGATTCTATTATTACATATTTTTGAAATAACATAGATAACTTATTCAAATTTTCACGTCAAGTCTAATTGTTTTGAATTTTTTGCCACTGAAGGGCCTAGTTTTTCCATCATGATCTTGCACATACCCTCACCATGTGGGGAGTTTTGAAATGAAACTCAAATTGATTTTGAAATGAGGTATATGAAATTTAATTGTATTTGATTTGTATGCTTTTTTATCCCTTGTCCTATAAAAGGGATTTCATGGCTCATTGCAAGGGGTTTTGGTTTTGAAATTTTGAGTCCTATATAGTCTGGGTAGATATTAGGTGTAGAAAGGATTCCTATGAATAAGATAGTCAAATTTTAGTTGTTTTGAAGCTTATATGTAATAATCTTAAAGTAGTTTTATAGAAATTATTGATATAAAAGAAATCTTATATCCCAAGAATTTACTTTCATTTTTAAAATATTTGCAAGTTATGAATATGAAATATCAATGGTATCTTTGTTCATTATCAAATGTTTATTTGAATGTTTGTCCTTGTTTTTTTCTTGACTCGATGAGTTAATTAAATACTTTTAATAGGGTCACAGATTTGCTAAAATTTGCAAAGGATCTGGTAAGAAGTCATGTTTTGGGAGCTATGAGTTTTGATGATGTAAGGCATTGTGGAAATAGTCCATTATTATTAGAGTTCAATAATTTTTGCCTCATTGGTTATTATATGTTTGACTCCATTACCCAATCGATGAAACAATGGCCTATTTACTAAGGTTATTTACAATTGAAATATGTTGATGGTCTACCCAATCAAGGGTTTAGAATCAAAGCACAATTCATTTAAAATTTGTTAACCAAAAGGCATGTATTTAAAATACTCCCTTGTTCCTAGTGAATGAAGGATTATTTGCTCAAAGATTAGCCAATCTTCTAGTGCATTATGTTTATTTAACCATCATAGGAACCAATCTATGAGTTGATGTATTCTATACTAAGTAAATAAAAATGAACACAATTAGGAACACCCTCCTAGGTCCCACAAAGCCTGAAGTGAAGTAGTAAAGTCCTTAAATCCTTTACTCATTAAGCTGGCCATTCATCTTAGGGATTCTTGATTATAGTAGTTGGCTACTCTTTAGATGGTTCTAAGGGTGTACTAGAGAAACAAAAACATTAGGCTGGCCATAATCCTACCTTGTGACCCAAAAAAAACTCTTGTATCCATATCGTAATACTTTGCACACTCCAATACCAATTCTAGATACAACAAAGTTGGAGGAAATCCTCCTGCCTGAGCTAAACCTGTGTTGTTGATGATCTGGGCCAAATCAGATGGTGCATCCCAAAAAATCCTCTTCCTGAAGTCATCATAATCTATGTGCCCCAGCTTTATATCTCCAACCTTACTCCAGGTAGAAATTATTTTGGACTGAGGCCAAATTCCCTTGAAATCACATTTCATCTTCTCAACTCTTGTGTGACGCTCCTTCGAACTAGCTTATGATGTCTTTGTCTTGGATCCATTGGATGGATTGGCCCCAACCTGCATCTATTAGTAGGGGTGAATAATTACTTAGCATAATCAAGAATTAGATTCAATCTCATCATATTATCAATGGATTCCATGAATCATAACATAATCATCATAAAAGACATCATGGAAACCATAAAAACTCATTACCAAACCAAGAAGTGAAGCAATGTAAAACCTCAAAGATTTCACTTGTTTGGGAATTCCAGGTAGGGAAGGATTTCAAGGAATCAAGGGAGAAATGGATTCTTGAAAGTGACACCATTTTAGCACAAAATTTTGTCGATATTCCTTCATGATCATCATTTAAAAATTTTCATTCTTATGCAAACCCTAAGTCGAAACACTCATTTCCATCAAAAGAAGTTCAAAATTTCAAGGGCCTAAAGGATTTCAGAAAATCCGAGGAAGGGTGGATTCTTTGAAGGCTCAAATGTTCAAGGAATCTAGAGCTAGGAAGATTTTCTGAAGATATGAGTTCAATTCTCAAAACTTAAGTCACTATCCCTTTTTGGATTTATGTAGTTTCTATACTTGGTGGTTAAAGAAAAAATTGTGCACATGTTCCTTTTAATGGGAAGTTTGGGTTTTGAAGCCTTTGATGGATTTCAGAGAATCCAAAGAGAGGAATTCTTTGAATGTCAAGACACTTAGGGAATCCATGCCTAACAAATTTTTTTGAAGGATGTTCACTAACTAAGGCTCGACTTAAAACATTTAATACACACCCTGAAATCACTCTTAAATCAATCAATTCTTTCCTCACGCAATTGTACAAACCAAGGACTTTGGGGATCCAAAGGATGGATGAACTCAAAGAATCTAGAGGGATGTGAATTTTTCGAAGGGATCACCTTTCAGATAATTTTCCTATGGGCAGCTATTGCAAAGGAACTTAACCCTCAGAGAATCTGCCATGAGGCATATTTTTTGAATTTCTTCATTTACCTTGCAATTCTTCATCCCTTCAAAAACCCACGTTTAGCTCATTCAGTCTAGCTCAAACCAAGTTTAAATGCAGGCCCTAAGTATAAGTTTGAGCACAACCTGAAAAAAACAAATTTTTCTATGAATTTGAACAAGCAGTGACAAAACTTATATTCGTATCTACCAAAATTAGGGCAAGGGTGCATATAAGTAGGGATCAATTAGTTAAAAGCCCAAGAATTTCCCAAGTTAATAACAAAATTACAAATTCAAACCCTAGTTTGTATAAAATTCGCATGCCCTAACCTTCCATTTGCAGAAACCTTAAAAGGAAAACTCGAAAAGAGGAACGATGCCCTAATTTGAATAATGTGATAACTAATGCCAAATAAAGTACAAACAAAAACTATAAATGCCCATAAAATCCATGCCTCAATTTCCAAATTAAAGGAAAATCAAGCACCAACAAGTAAATCCAAGCAAGCAATGTCTCATACCATCAACTGAACATAGGGAAAGGGATCATGAGGGTAATGTCTTCGAGGCAATGAAACTTATAATTGAAATTGTAACGAGTTTTATTCTAATACCTTTTGAATGAGGGAAATGAACAAAACCTACAAAGCACACCCTCAAATTTGATCAAATTTTTGAATGCAACCACTTAAATCACCAACACCAACAATAAGGATAATTATGTCACCAAACTCAAGACACAACATGCAAATGGAGAAATGAAGGCCCAAAAACAACTTAAAATACCCTTAAAATGTTGATTAATTATCCTCAAGTATGTCAACTGAAAAAATATTAATATATCTTGAAAAGACATTGTAAGACCTCATGAATACAAAGAGAAGGAGGATTTTGCAGAATCTAGAAAGGACCGGATTCTAAGAAATGATTAGACTTCAAAAAATTTGGAGCATCCCAAATTCTTCGGAAAGCAACCCCCTCTGAAAAATATACCTAAAGGTGGAATCTCTTAAAGTCTTCCAAACTTAGCCAACTTTTCCTCAAGGTGGAATTTTAGTAAAAGCTCATAGTTTTAAGGGTACTTTAAGACCAAAATGATGCAACCAAAGGAACGTCAAGTGCAAATAAAGTGTTAGTTCAATCAGGTGAAGAAAGAGCCAAAATTCAAAGGAACCTATCCCTTAAGGGGAAAAGGTCAAAGCTAAAGAAAAAAAAAAGAACAAAAGCAAGCAAAAGAGGGTATTGTTGGCAATACAAGGGAAAATAATTACGAGGTGGGTGAATTAGTTGTCACAAAAATTCAAAACTTATTCAACTTATTAACATTATTCTTTGATCCGATTATTAACCATGAAAATATAAATCATCAACACATCAGAAAAACACCTAACACCACTATTTTTTATGTGGAAACCCTATTAGGGTAAGAACCACGGTGGAGGTCAGTACACAAGATTATACCTTATTAAAAGTATAATGAAAATAAAATATGGGGAACACACATGCATTTAAGCACATTGCTTAGAGCTCACTGCTCAATTACAAAGGAATACATGTTGTGTTAATAAGAAATTTGGATTAAATCCACCCAGATTGTGAACTGAGAAAATAGCATCTACTAATGCCTAATTACAATTCCAATTAATCACATGAGCACTTCTTCACTCTTCTTCACACTTCTTTACAATTCTTCACACTCTACTCTGCCTTCAAATGATTTAGAAAACTATTCACACAAACACACACAAAATCACACCTCTCTCACACTTAAATTCCAATAAAAAATAGCTCTTATATATCCACAACATGAAATTTCATTGATACAATTCGGCCACAAAGAAATAATAAAATGAATAGAAATTGTCGGCCCAAAAAACTAAAGATTATCAATGTGAATCAACTAAGGTTGGCCACAACTTAGTGAGGACCCAAATCAACATCTCCAACATGAAGACACTTCAATTAATTTCTCCTCAAAGATCCACAACACGCTGCAAACACTATGTCAGCCAAGAACAAGCAAAACATGAACATGCAAGAGAAAATGGCCAACCACGATCACAACAATCAATGCAGACATGCAAAAAAGATAGAGCATGATATAGAAACATCCACAAGAATCGAAAATTACAAGAGAAGCATTTGTAGCAACTAAACTAATTGAAATAGAATCATCTTCAATCAGGAACACCAACTAAAGAAACATAAAAACTATCTAAATGAAAATATTCATAACTCGATAAAATCTTCATGTGGATCTTTGAAACTCAGCATGGATAAACTATATTTACTCAGAAAAAAACCCTTTAGTCCACAACCTCTAATCAACAATGCACAAAAATAACCACCATACTGAACTTCACTTCACCATTGACAACTTGGAACTCATTTATTACAATTTGATCAATATCCTTGACATATACAACTTTAAATACATTTATGCTAATAGTATTGACATCAATGACAACCACATATCATCAACACAACCACAACATCCAACAATCCCCCCCTTCAACATTGATGGAAACACATGATGTGAAAAACACCATCAACGCAACTAACTCCTGCTTAGGTTTTGAATCATCTTCTCTCTCACATGAATCCTCTCCCCATTTGACATCAATGAAAAATTTCTCTAAACTTTCAACCACATATCTAAATTTTTGAATATTTGACTACTCCCCTTGAGTAGCAGCCACCACAACAACAATCTGAGACAAGATATGACTATAAAATGCATGGACTGATGCAGTGCAATGCATCCTTAGTTCTGATTAGGAGGGTTAATCGCCCCTAACTTCCCTATGAGATACTCAAAAGTATGCTTAGGCAACGACTTGGAAAAGATGTCTGCAATTTGCTCCTTAGTAGGCACATACTCCAATCTGACTTCCTTTTCATTTACCTTCTCCCTCAAAAAGTGAAACTTGATAGATATATGTTTTGTTTTTTAATGCAACACTAGATTCTTAGAAATGTTAATAGCACTTGAGTTATCACATAATATAGCAATAGTATCATCATATATAATTTTGATATCCTTCAACATTTGTTTCATCCACACAACTTGAGTACAATTATTAGCAACAACAATGTATTCAGCCTCTACAGTAGACAAGGAAATGGCATTTTGCTTCTTGCTTAACCATGAAATTAGCTTAGATTACCCAAGAAAAATTCTCCATCATTAGTATTTTTTCTGTCATTCACATCTCCTACCCAGTTAGCATCAGTAAAGGCACTCAAAGTAAGATCGTCATCTTTAGGATACCATAGGCCAAGATCAACAGTTCCCTTCAAGTATCTAAAAATAATCTTCACAATAGTCACATGAGATTCTTTTGGATTAGCTTGAAATATTGCAACAGTACATATATCATTCATTCAATATCAAGCATATTTTGAGTTAAGTACAAAAATCCACCAATCATTTATCTATATCTTGTCTGATTTTCTTTCAGAGAATCATCTTCTATTGTCAACTTGCATCTGGTCACCATGGGTGTACCAACTAACTTTGAATCTTTCATACTGAAGTTCTTCAACAATTCCTTCACATACTTGGACTGAGATATAAAAATACCTTTATCTAACTGAGTAATTTGTAATCCCAAAAAGAATTTCATCTCAACAATCATAGACATCTCGAATTCATTCAGCATCTCAATAGAAAACTTCATGCACAAAGCATCATCTCCTCCAAAATTAATATCATCAAAAACGACTTGAAGTATCAAATCTTTATCATCATTCTTGAAATATAGATTATTCTCAGTAGTACCTTTGTTAAATCCAAGCTTTAGCAAATACTCGTCCAATCTTGCATACCATGCTCTAGGGGGTTGCTTGAGTCCATACAATTCTTTCTTCAACCGTCTCACCATATCTTTGTTATCATTCAACTATAATCCATTAGGTTGCTCAACATACACTTCTTCTTCCAATTCACCATTTAGAAAAGCTGATTTTACATCCATGTGATAAAATTTGTAGTTCTTGTGAGCAGCATAGGCAAGAAATAATCTTACAGCTTCAATTCTAGCAATAGGGGAAAATATCTCTTCAAAATCAATTCCTTCCATTTGTGAATATCCTTTACATACCAGTCTTGCTTTGTTTTTAACCACTTCACCTTGTTCATTTAGTTTGTTTCTAAAAACCCATTTGGTTCCAATGACATTCTTATTCTTAGGTCTCGGAACAAGAATCTGTGTATCATTCTTTTCAATCTATTTTAAATCTTCTTTCATTGCTTCAATCCAATGCTCATCTTTACATTCTTCATTCACACTAGTAGGCTCAACCTTTGAAATCAAGCAATACTCTTCTGCAATGTTTCTCCTAGTCTAGACACCTTTGTTCTTATCACCTATAATCTGATCTTTTGAATGATTCAATCTTACATAACTCAGAATCTTCTTAGAATTTTCTTCAAATTTAGGCTCTTCTGATCTTTCTTCTTCTCTTTCACCAGCTTCTCCTTCTTCATTTTCTTGATTTTTCGGATTGATTTGCACTTGATTTGTAGTATAAACTTTCTTTCCTTTGTTTGTATTGTCATCCTAATCATTAGAGTCATATCCACATGTTTGAGATAGTGTACCAAAGTCTTCATCAACCTTAACATTTTCACTTTCAACCATTTTCTTCAATCTTTTATTGTAACACCAGTAGGGCTTACTTTTAGTAGCGTAACCTAGAAAGATACCTTCATCACTCCTAGCATCAAACTTTCCTATGTCTTCATCTCTCTTAATATAAAATTTGCTTCCAAATATCTTGAAGTATTTAATGTTAGGCTTTTCACTAGTCCATATATCAAAAGGGGTCTTACTAGTATCACCTTTGATTTGTGCCTGGTTGAGTGCATACATAGCAATACTCATGGCTTCTCTCTAATAGATATGAGGAAAATTTCCTTCTAAAATCATAGTTCTAGTAGTATATTCAATTGTTCTATTCTTCCTTTCCACAACCCTATTTTGTTGAGAGGTCCGTGGTGCAGATAATTGTCTCTTTATTCCATGTTCTTCCAAAAATGTATTAAATTCACTGGAAGTGAATTCACCACCTCTATCTGATCTCAAACATTTAATCTTCAAACCTATCTCTATCTCAACCATAGCTTTAAAGATCTTGAACTTTTCCAGTGCTTCAGATTTCTCCATTAAGAAAGTTACCCATACCATTCTAGAATAATCATCAATGACTAAAATGAAATACTTGTAACCTTGTAAATTTTTTACCTTAGAGGGACCACATAGATTAGTATGTATAATCTCTAACAATTTATTTGAACAATGCTTTTTACTCCAAAATGAAATCCTAGTTTGCTTTCCCAATTGACATTCCTTGCATATTGCATTGGTAGGTTTAACCAACTTAGGTAGATCTCTCAAAGCCTTAGTGGAACTTATCTTGACAATATTATCAAATTTAACATGAAACAACCTCCTTTTCCATAACCAACTTTCATCAACTTGAGCAATCAAACAACTTTAACTAGCAACAATCAAGTGAAAGATATTATCCTTTTTTTTGTGCCTGATGCAATTTCATTTTCGGAACTCAATATTATGCACTTTCCATCCTTGAACTAAAGACTTTATCCCTTATCAACCATTTAACCAACACTCAAAAGAATTTAACCTTCATGCAAAATGACCTATCTTATTGAAAGAAAAGAATTTAAGAGGTAATTTTTCTTCATACTTACCTTTTCCTCTTGGTATTCTTTTGACAATAAGTGCTTCAAACTCTTCGAGCTCTTTTTCTTCTTCAATATATATTTGATTTAATCCTCATACTTGAATGTCTTTCTATATGAACACTAACCTGGATCATATCTTTGTCTATCTCTTCCAGAAGTAGTAGCCTTAAATGCATATTCAACCTTAGGAAGGGCATCATCAAATTTGCTCTACGCAAAAGCAGTCATCTTACCAACCAATGTATCTTTGGTTATGTTTGTTATAGTATGTAGCTCTTCAATAGCACTAGCTTTGACTTTGTAAGAATCAGGCAGGGATCTAAGCACTTTAGTAACAATCCCATATTAGTGTTTCCACCAGAACATCTAATACCACACACAAGTTCATTCACTCTTTCCAAGAAAGTATTAATGTTCTCGTCATCACCCATTCTTGACCTTTCATATTTCCCTTTCAAACTCTACAACTTAGCAATCTTCACATTAGCATCACCTTCATACAAGGTTTCCAACTTTTTCCACATCTCATAAGTAGTCTTTAGATCCATAACATTTTTCATCTCAGAATCAGTCAAAGCACTCAACAAAGCTTCCTTAGCCTAGATATTACACTCAGGATCTTTGATCTCAACAGAAGTAGTAGGACCATTATGTGGAATAATATACATATTACTTGTAATGATCTAGTAGGGTTCACCAATGCATCTTAGATTGTACTCCATTTGAGTCTTCCACAAAGAATATTTTTTTCCATCAAATCTCGAACTATCCTTCTTATATAATTTTTTCCATCATATCTTGGACTATCCTTCTTGTAACTTGCCATCCTAGACCACCTTAAGTTGTTAAAATTCTTCCAAGGAACCTACTCTGATACCAATTGTTGGCAATACAAGGGAAGACAACTAAGAGGGGGGGTGAATCAATTGTCACATAAATTCTAAACTTATTTAACTTATTAACCTTATTCTCTGATCTAATTATTAACCATGAAAACATAAATCATCAACACATCAGAAACACACATAACACAATTTTTTTTTTACGTGGAAAACCTATTAGGGGAAAACCCATGATGGAGGTTAGTCCACAAGATTATACCCTATTAAATGTATAATGAAAATAAAATATGGGGAATGCACATGTATTTAGGCACACTTCCTAGAGCTCACTGCTCAATTACAAAGGAAGACAAATTGTATTACAAAGAGATTTGGATTAAAGCCATTTTGATTTTGAAATGAGAAAATAGCATTTGCTAATGCCTTCATATTATAGTTCCAATTAAGCACATGAACACATCTTCACTCTTCTTCACTCTTCTTCAAACTTCTTCACAATTCTTCACACTATGCTCTTCCTTCAAATGATTTAGGACATTATTCATAGACACACACACAAAATAACACCTTTCTCACACTTAAATTCGAATGAAAAATCACTCTTATATGTCCACAACATGAAATTTTATTACTACAAGTTGGCCACAAAAAAATAATAAAATGAATATAAACGGTTAGCCCAAAAAATTAAAGATTATCAATGTGAATCAACCAAGGTTGGCCACAACTTAGTGAGGACCCGAATCAACATTTCCAACATGAAAAAACTTCAATTAATTTCTCCTTGAAGATCCACAACACAGTACAAACACTATGTCACCCAAGAAAAAGAAAAACATGAATGCGCAAGAGAAAATTGCCAACCATAATCAGAACGATCAATGCAAATGTGCAACAAAGATAGAGTATGATCTAGAAACATCCACAAGCATCAAAAATTGCAAGAGAAGAATTCACAGCAACTGAAGTAATTGAAGTAGCATCATCTTCAATCAGGAACACCAACTGAAGAAATAAAAAAATGTCTGAATGGAAATCTCCAAAACTTGATCAAATCTTCATGTGGATCTCTAAAACTCAAGATGGATAAACTAGATAAACTTAGAAAAAAACCATTTTATCTACAACCAATGATAAAAAACGTAAAAAAATAACCACCATACTAAACTTCACTTCACCACTGACAACCTGGAACTCATTTATTACAAATTTCTTAATATCCTCGACATATACAACTTCAAATACATTTATGCTAACCACATATGATCAACACAACTACAACATCCAATAGGTCCCTACCGCAGGTGGAGCGTGTTTGAAAAATTCCACAACAAAACTCCTCAAAGTGACATCATAAAAGAAATTCATATTCACAAGGAGACAAGTATGCCAAACATTCCTGAAATGAGTACTCCCAAAATATCAAGTATCGCTCAAGATCTATATCCATGAAAATGAAAAACATAAAGCATAATACATATAAAATTAGAATGGGAAATTCCTCTCAGATGAGCATTTGTTGAGTAGAGCAAGAGTGGGGAATGAGATTGCTACTCTATGATACAATAATCCACAATAACACTCTCCAAGAACAACCTCCTATATAGGTCCATGGTGAAATAACATCCTTATCTAGATGAATGCTCCTTGAACTTCTTGTTGAAACCTCTAAAGAATAACCATCTCAAAAAATGCCTCACCCGAGTCTCCAAACATCCATGAGAGCCAATAATCAATCAATCCATACCAATCTCCAAATACAACACAACAATATCATTAAGGTCCCAAGCACATGGAAAATTTATTAAGTACAAAGAAAAGTATCTAGACCAATGCCAAAGCTTTAACTACATGTTAGTAAAATAAATAGGGTGATCCTACAAAGCTGGTTTACAATTTCTGGGAGGATTTGATTTTTGTTGAAATCACATAATTTTAGAAAATATAATGATTTAAGCCTTGAAAATTTCAATTTAAATAATTCAAATTGAAGAGGGTTTGATCAAACTACCTTAAATCAAACCCCCTTCTATATAACCCCCCTATTTTTAAACCATACCTATAATAGAGTCTCCTTTACACCTATCAAAATGTTGATAAAAAACCACTTTTGATATACCTTTTGGGGGATCAAATGGATTCATTTAAAATTTGGTTTTTGTAAATATGTAGTCCTTACTATAAGCTTCCCAAAAAGTATAATTTTAAATAAATTTAATTTTATTATTATATTTATTTTTTATTTCTCGTGAATGTAGGTTTTTCACCAAAAATCAAGTTCTGTGTTCTACACATGTGGAAAAATAGTAGATTATCAAAAAAAAAATAGTACACTAGATATTGAAGTCTTTGATCCAATAAAGAAAAAAATTGAATTTCAATACATAAAAAAAATGTTACACGTTATACGGTCGTGCTATGTCTAAATTATAATTGGTTTGAATTTAAATCTTGATTAAAGAAAAAAATTCAATAAAAAACTATCTAACCAAGTGGAAGCACTAGATATCGGAGTTACAAAGCTAAATTTGAAAGAATTAGAATTTTATCCTTCATGTAAAAAAAGTTATACGTTATACAGTGAGCGTCACTTTTTAAAAATGTTGTTTTATGAAAAAAAAAGTTTTTGAGGGAGATGGAAAAAGAAGTGCAATTTGATTCCAAAAATTTTGAAAAAAATATATTTAGAATCTATAAACAAAATTACACAAAACTCTAGTTTGCATCATCTTCAAATTCCTCACGATTTAGCCGCTATAGGTGCCCGAAAGTGAAGATTTAGTTTAAAAAAATTATTTTAGTGTCCAGTTTGGCCAAAAATTGTAAACCACTATTGTGGGATCACCCAATAACACATCATGATATCATGATCTAACATCTTATGGGAATGAATTTTTCATATCCTCTACTAAGATTATTATCCTCCCAAGAACACTTTTATCATGGAATTTAAAACATAATGAGAAATCAAGATTCTATCATGGCACAACACCAAACCATCCTTTCAACCAAAGATCACTTGTTGAAATTGATAACTAATAGATTGATATGTCTCAACTACAAAATATAATAGTTCTCCATGGCTAACCAATATGTCAAGTATCAGTGTAGTGGGCCTTGCTCTATTGGCTAAAGCATCATGTTGCAAGCAAGATTTCATGAGGTCTAGTCTCCCCACCATCCCCATGGTACTCAAGCTCGTGTCACACATGCATCACCGGTCACATGAATCTTTTTTACCTTGTGTACTATAGTTTAAAGGGCGTAGCTACCAAATTTTGATTCTTACAGTCTAAAAAAAACCAAAATGTCAAGCATCTCTAGTCACATGAAGATAACCTTTCCATCTCTTGATAGTGAAACTAAAATTTTCAAAGAACTCTCACTGGATCAATAAGCTCCTCCATGACACCAATAACCATTGTAGAGGATCATCTATCACCAAGTGATGAATCCACATAACTACAAAATTTTTCATTAAAGTTTGATACCAAACTCCCCATGACATTCTGATAATCATATCAAAAATTAATATCACCCATTGTCCACACATACTCAACTACAATACAAACAACTTCAAAGAAGAAAATTGAGCTAGGATCTCTAAGCCAAGAAGATACTAATACCACCAAAAAATCACTATTAAAGTCTCCAACTAAAATGTGTAACTAAGCTATCCATGACATCATGTTAAAAAAATTCATATGTCCACATAACTTACTATCAAAGTGCTCTATTCGTCCATCCTCTATCTCACTAGAACATACCAAAGCACAAATGATTACAACCAAGGCTAACTAATTGAATGTACAATAACATTGAAAAATACCTATGAACATAGACAATCAAAATATGATTCATCACATCGCAACACAATGGGTGGCCAATGCACACAATTACATAGCTCATAGATCCTAAATCAAAAAAATATGCACACTCATAATCATAACGATAATCTACATGCAAAGATAAACTGTAGATCTCAAGACTCAGACACTTGATCACCTATAGATTTGATTTTCCACATAAATCCATAATTAAACTTACCATAGCATGAAACCAAACAAGCATCAAGGAGATGAGATAAACCTCCTCAAACTAAACCACACCACCACCTATCAACCGCATAAATGAGCATGTTGTGTCAATGATCCAATGCACATAAACATACATGACACCATAATCATCACCATCACTGTACTTGTGATCAACTCTCATTTAACCAAGACTTGAAATCTCTCATGTATATCAACTATGTCCTCAAACAAGAAGACACCTTCTTACTTGTCTCCATCAAAGCCAAAAATTTGAAAAAATCTATAACCCTATTTCAAGAAGCTTCAATTTCGATAACTTGTTCTACCATCATATATGTTTCATAGTAATATGCACTACCACAATTTATTTTCCTTCTAACATGTTTAGATACTTATATAATCACACCCCAAATACAATGCTCACACAAGTGATCAAACAAGAACCAAACCTTCTCTACTCATCCAAGTGAAAAGCCAACTAGTCCAATGTGTAATACTTTTCAAATTCTCACCATCGCCTATTTTGAAATCAAAAATCTTATTCAGTATGTGAAATCCTTGGACTATGAAGATTAGAATAGAGACAACTTTAAAAAATAATAGAAATGATTTTTTTTTTATTCTTGTGCTTGATGTCAATTGTGATTCAACTACGACTAATGTTGAATGAGATTGTTTTGTCTAATATTTAGTATAACGTTTGTTTTTTCTCCTATTTTTTTAATTATTGAAAGTGTTTTACAATATCCTTAAATCGACAACTTTAGACACTTAATTTGACACTTTCCGCATCCATACCAATAAATAAAGACAATTTCATTGGATTATCAATCTTGAAAAATGATTTATTAATTTTCAACTCAAGACAAGTGTCATGTAATTGTAAATAAAAATATATTAAAAAAATATAATAGATTTCAAAGTTAATTTTCTTAAACAAAATAATTAAATAGAAACTTAAAACTCATTAAAATAAAATAATTAAATTCTAAAATAAATCAACATTGACATCCATTAAAAATAAATATTGCATTTTTCTCCTCCAAAATTAATAAACCTTAAAATAAAATAAAATAAATCTACATACTGGATTTTCCTCCTGACGAACTGATAAAACATTAAATACTTGAAAGTTAAGGAGGTCAAATTTCGGGACGTGTAAAGTGCATATGCGTTGGAGGGAGTAGAGAGCTTGGACGGCAAATGTGATTCGATTACGCAACCACATTTGACCCCGCATGTGCCAAACTATCGATCACCTTCACATTTCTTACTAATTTCATCCAAATCAAAATTACGATTTTTTTAAAGCTTAGAATTACCAAATCGAAACGGAATATTGAAATGGATATCAACAACGTTTATTTTAAATGTACAATTTTGTCGTGTCTATTACGGAATCAATAATTCGGCTTGACTTCCTATAACTTGGAATTTGATGGTCTGTGGAGTGATTTTTAAATTTAAACTATAATTATAATATCATGATTGTTAGATTGTAGAAGATAAGATAACTCATATTTTCTTTTTGGAATGTTTTCAGCTTTTAGAAAAGGATTATGTAGAAGGTTTAGTTTTTATTAATATCATTTGATAAACTTAAAAATAAATAAAATTACAATATAAAAGGGAGACTATAATACAATCATTTTTCTTTCATGTTTTAATTTAATTATTTCATTTAAAAATAAACAAAACTACTACAATATAATAGGGAGAACAATATCTATGATAACGATTCCTCTATTGATAGCTTTATTTCTCATATTACTAGATCATTCTCTTAATTTGTTTAATTTTCAAACAATACTCTTTAACAAAATAAAATAGTAATAACAGTGACACGGGCAAACATTCAAACATTATTACTTTCAAATGTCTTATGGAAATCATAAATGCAGGATGAAATTCTTTCAAAACATTCAATGTAAACATGGGATAATTGTGTTCAAACGTGGCAGGGTTTTCTTGTGGGCGCTCCGCAATATAAGCCATTGACAAGATTTCTTAGATAACGAGTGCTGCTTAATGAAAATATTTGTTAAGATGGGGACTAAACATCAAACTCTTAAAATTAAGTTGCATGTTTCATCTTGCGATAGTCTGAAATTTATTAATTTTAAGTTTGTACTTTACATATTTTGGATTAGATAGGCTTTGTCAGAGGGCCCTCTCCCAGCGTATGCGAGTACCATCTGAGAGCAACCAGAATTCTTGACACTTTGAATGGAATACTTTCCGTTAAGCATTTATCATGTGAAACTCCAGGCATAGAAATGCGTTTCAAATTTTCGCTAGACGTGTAGAACTTTCTGTGGAATTCTAGTCGCGTTTTCGCTAGAGCCGAGATGAAAGCTATATATACGACCCACTTGCCCACCTGTTTCGCATATTTGAGCATTCGATTATCTTATTTTCATCGCTTGCTTGGCTGATTGCTTTCTGTGATCCTTCATCTGTTGCGGAGTAGGACTCATGGAATTGATGAGTGGAGATGAAGTAATCATCGATCAAGATGTCTGGGTTATTCAAATCAAGGAAGGCTTGCAAAGACATGGTGAGCAAGAAGACGAAAAGGAGATTTTTGTATCCATTTTTGGTGTGCCCAAGGAGCTGTTGGCAGTGAAGCCAGAAGCTTATATTCCACAGTGCGTCTCTATTGGACCATATCACCACTGGAGATCCCAACTGTACGAAATGGAGAGAAATAAAGTGGCTGCTGCGCGAAGATTTCAGAAGACGCTAACCGGTGATAGCGAATTGGAATCTGTTGTGGAAGAGCTGAAGAAGTACGACTGGGAGATCAGGAACTGCTACCACAAATATCTTGACTACAACGAGGAAGCCCTTGCATGGCTTATGGTTCTAGACGCATCGTTCCTGCTTGAGTGCTTGCAGTTCTACGCTAAACGGGCGGACCAGGCTTTTGCGCGAGTGTCATCCCAGGTGAAGCGACTGGGCAGAGTTTTAGATCCGTCTCGCAGAAGTGCAATCCACAATGCAATTATGAGAGATCTGATGATGCTCGAGAATCAGTTACCTTTGTTCCTCTTGCAAAAGCTGCTGGAAATGCAGTTGGGTTCTCAAGATAAGGCAGAAGAAAGTCTCTGCAATCTGGTGACTCTCGCCTGTAAAGAATGGTCGCCATTTAAGTTGAGCATGCGGGATAGTTCAAGGTTGCGTATAAAAGAAAGAGGTCACATATTGGAGGTGCTCTACTACTCTATAGTCCCTGCAGCAGCCATGGAGGACACCATTTCTACGAAGAATGAGGATGGGAATGTCCCGTTGCCGAATCCAACATACTTAACGCGTGCTCTGAAAACTTTATGGAAGTATCTCTCTTCTTTAAAGATCGGTCTTGTTCAACTTGCCTCGGCACTCCCTGAGCGTGTCTTAAAAGGAAGGCCTGTCCAGTTAGTGACACAGTTGTCCGCGGGTCTTCTTTCCGCTTTTGAAACTCTTTCAATTAAGCGCAAAGATGAAGAGGATGAAGAAAAAGATGAGGAGAGAGATTGTTCCTCTGTCGATACTCCTCCTACACGTGACGAACTAGACATTCCCTCAGTCTCCGATTTATACTCAGCAGGAATAAAATTCCGTCCAACTGATGGAGACGTCACCACAATTCGCTTCGACCAGATCAATGCAACTCTTTATCTTCCCAAATTGAGGTTGGAATCCAACACCGAAGTAGTTCTCAGAAATCTGGTGGCGTTCGAAGTTTCGGCGGCTCCTGGTGCGTTGATCTTCACTCGCTACACTGATTTCATGAACGGCATCATCGACACAGACGAAGATGTTCGGCTGCTGAGAAAGAGCGGGATTATCTACAATCATCTGGCAGACGACGGGAAAGTGGCAAATCTTTGGAATGGCTTGGGTAAATGCGTTAAACTGACGCGAGTTAAATATTTGGACCAAGTGATAGCGGACGTCAACAACCATTACCACAACAGATGGAGCATTGCTGCGAAGGAGTACGGAAACAAATACATATTTGGTTCATGGCAGCTCCTCACTGTTCTGGCGACGGGGATACTTCTGATCCTCACTTGCTTGCAGGCTTTTTGTTCCGTATATGACTGTAAGCATTGGTGGAACGACACTTATATTTTACACAATTAGTGGTATCTATTGAGTCCAATATAATATAACTACTCATAGAATGTCTGTAATTGTGTGTTTTTTTTTTCTTTTTTTACTTGTATTCAAAGTTTTTGAGACAGGTGAACTGTCTTTTTAAGTATGCTGTCATTTTCAAGTATATTATCTTCACAAAACACATTTGAAATTTTGTAGCGTCTATTGGGTTTCATACAATAGAACTACTCATAAAATATTTGTAATTTTTTTTTCTTTTCAAATTTCATTGCTACCAATTTTTTAAGAAAGTTAAACTGCCTTTCAATATTTTCCTTTTTTGAAGTATATTAGTCTTACAAGACACATCTAAAAGTTTGCAGTGCTTATTGAGTCCAATATAATAGACTCATCATAAAACATCTATTACTTTTTATTGTTTTTGAAATTTGTTGTTTCTAGATTTTCATCCTGGAATGAAAAGAAATATGAGAATGGTGCAAGTTTTTCTTTTAAATTTATTTGATGCAGTAATTTTGTTTTCCAATTGTTTAGTCAAACAAATTCTTTGAAGAACCTATAGTTAATTTATACTATTGAAATTAAATGAGTTATATAGAGTATATATATATGTTTCCCTCAAGAGAGCACATAAATGAAGAAAATAAATAGATTTTCTTAAAAAACAGATTACTATAACTTTTTGGTTATAAATTAATTTGTTTATATGTTTTCAATAATTGTATTTTATTTATTAAAATATACTTTTAAAAAATTAGTAAAATTATATAATATTTTATTTTCATAGAATATAGTAGAATTTTATTTCTTGTTAGATATTGAATGGTCATAAATTTAATTGGGCAAAATATTATATGTTAATATTTTAGATCATACTTCATTATTCATTATCATAATGTATAGAGCAAGAAAACAGAGGTAAAATGGTAAATTGTAAATCACATCAATTAAATTGGGGACGAGAGTGAGGTGACAAGAGAACCAAGTGAGCACAAAGGGTAAAAGAGAAATAAACCACTTTAATTCTTTAATATTATCATAATCATGGGGCCAATAATTGTTGGTAGTATCCACATATACTTCCACCACTTTGGTTTAGGGGGTAAGAAGTGGAGACAATTTCTTTGAAATGGTAACTCCTTCAAGCTACTTATAGACTACTCCATGGAGGGTGAAAATGTAGATCTTAGGAGTAACTCTATTAATGAGGCAAGCCTTTCCAATTCTTTTTTTTTTAAGAAGAAGAATTTCAGTTTTTTTTAAATTTTCCAATGGTTAAATTTTGAATACCTATACTTATTTAAAGCTAATTTTAGATTAATTTTGGTATGAACCATAATTTATTTTTTGAACAAAGATTAACAAATCCTAATGAATTCATGAGCTCTTTATGTAAATATTGTCATCTACATTAGTGTTATTTTAAAACTCAATATATTAGTGGATTTTTTGAAATATGTTATATCTAGAATATTTATTGAGGAAACAAATCATAATAGATTTTGTAGGTTATTAAATATATAGCTTTGTTCAATGATATTGTAATTGTAATTTTTTCTTTGAAAATTCTTGGATGTGCAAGAAGTTTATTAATAAGAACACAACCAACAATCTAGAGGTGGGAGTGTACATTCTCACAAGATAGCCTATTTGTGTCTAGTGAGAATGCAATAATAAACCTATAGAGGAGGAAGTAGAGGGGCAACTATTAGTAGGCAAGATAACATAAGAAATCAATTTATGGGATAATAGTGGTAAGATTGAACTTGAGGATAATATACCTTGATTAAATGGGCCTATATTACTCTTGGTATGTGGCGACTGATCATGCTATACTATATAGCCCATGGTATACTGTACATCCTGGCCCCCTGTCCTTGCTAGGGTACAGGGCCGGGCCTCAGGTGGGGGTTCGGGGGCGGCAGCCCTCAAGAAAAATTTTCTTCCTACTTTTTTGCGTGATCACCAAGAAAGGGAAAAATCAATGAAAAAAGAAAAATATGATTTTGTAGAACCTAAAATCTGGAAGCTTCTAAGCTCGTTAAAAAAGGGGTTCAGATGGGTATTACTGTATGATGAAAAACGCGATTATTCGCAAGATTGTAATAGGTTTTACACTGGATAATAAAAGTATTGGATGGCTACAATTTGGTGGATGTAGCCTAGATTGGGTGAACCACGTTAAATTTCTGTGTTATGATTTATTCTGTGTGTTTTAGTTTTTCTATTTATTAATTAAATATGTATTTAATTGTTAGATATCTGCCATCTCTAACCCTAACAAGTGGTATTAGAGTGAGTTGTGTTTTTATTATCATCTGTAGGAAGGTCTCACGGCTGAGTGGGAGTCTCACAGTTGAGTGGGAGCGATGGCAGACGAGGGTAAGAAGGTTGAGAAGTTTAATGGGCAGAACTATTAGTTATGGAAGATGCAGATGGAGGACTATCTCTATTAGAAGGATTTATGGCGGCCATTGGAAGGGAAAACCAAGAAACCCCAAGCAATGTCTGATGAGACTGGATATTTCAGATAGAAAGGCTCTTGGCAGTATTCGTCTATACCTGACACAATCGGTGGTGTTTAATATTACAACAGCAAAGACAACTAAAGAGTTGATGGAAACCCTGGCGAAGTTAGATGAAAATCCTTCTGCTTCGAATAAGGTATTTCTTATGAAGCGTTTATTTAATATGAAAATGGTAGAAGGTGGGTCAGTTACTGATCATTTAAATGAGTTTAATACGATTAACAGTCAATTAACTTCTGTAAAAGTAAACTTTGATGAAGAAGTTAGGGCTCTTTTGATTTTGTGTTCTTTGCCTGAAAGCTGGAATAGCTTGGTAATGGCTGTTAGCAATTCTATTTCTAGTTCGAATACATTGAAATTTGATGATGTTGTTGGTGTTATTTTGAGCGAGGAAATTTGTAGGAAAAACTCAGGTGGAACATCCACATCAGGTAGTGTTTTGAATGCAGAAAGCAGGGGTAGAACAAAAAAGAGAGGAAACAATTCTGGAAATCGTGGGAAGTCACGAGGAAAATCAAAGGACAAAAAGTCCCAATCTAGAGAGAAGAGGGATTGCTGGTACTATGGTAAGCCAGGTCATTTGAAGAAAGATTGTTGGTGTCAGAAAAATAAAGACGGAGACAAAAAGGAAGGAAGTAAAGAGGAAAATGTGGTAAGTAATAAATCTGATGAGGATGCTTTGATTTTTTCCCTTGATAATGCTGATGATTCTTGGGTGTTAGATTTAGGGGCTTCATTTCATGCTACCCCCCATAGAAGTTATTTTCTTGATTATGTCCAAGGGGATTTTGGGATGGTTTATTTAGGAGATAATGAACCCTATTAGATTGTTGGAAAGGGAAGAATCAAGATTAAGTTGCAAAATGGGAATCATTGGCTACTACGTGAGGTAAGGCATGTTCCAAAGTTGAGAAGAAATTTAATTTCAGTAGGGCAACTAGATGATGAAGGTTGTGTTGTTATATTTAGTGATAAAAATTGGAAGGTCACAAAGGGTGCTTTAGTGGTAGCAAAAGGTGTGAAAGTAGGCACCTTATATCTTTGTACAGTGTCATATTGTTCCTTCTACTTTAATTGTTACAGAAAAAAAGGTCAATGTTTAGGAACAGTTGCTGCAGTTCAAGAGGTAGAAGATCATACATTTGTCTGTGGACCTCAGAATCAACATTGTGGCATAATAGACTTGGGCATATGAGTGCAAAAGGTATGAAAGTACTTCATTCAAATAATGTTTTACCACGTCTAAAATGTGTTAATATGGATTTCTGTGAAAGTTGTGTGTATGGAAAACTAAAGAGAGTAAGTTTTCTCAAGGATGGGAAGCAAAAGAAAGATGAGAAATTGGAGCTTGTGCATACGGATGTATGGGGACCAGCTCAGGTATCTTCTCTCGATGGCTCTTTGTATTATGTCACATTCATTGATGATGCAACTAGAAAGGTATGGATTTATTTCCTTAGGGAGAAATCTAATGTATTTGAAACTTTTAAAAAATGGAGAAGCTTGGTTGAGAATGAGATTGGTAAAAGGATAAAATGTCTCAGATCTGATAATGGTGGTGAGTACTATAGCAAATATTTTGAAGATTATTATTCCTCTAATGGTATTCGTAGGCAAAAAATGGTTCCAAGGACTCCACAGGAAAATGGAGTGGCTGAGCGCATGAATAGAACAATAATGGAGCGTGCATGGACTATGAGATTGCATGTTGGGCTGCCTTTAAAAATGTGGGCAGAGACTGTAAACACTGCTGTTTATTTAATTAATAGAGGTCCTTCTAATCCTTTGGGTTGTGGTATTCCAGAGGAAGCATGGAAAGGTAAGAAGGTGAGTTATTCTTTTCTCACAACCTTCGGTTGTGAACCATTTGCACATGTAGATTCTGAAAATAGAACCAAGCTTGATGCAAAATCAAAGAAATGTGTATTTATTGGATACGCCATTGATGAATTTGGTTATAGGCTTTGGGATTTTAAAAATCAGAAAATTGTGAGAAGCAGGGATGTCATATTCAATGAGAAAGTATTGTACAAAGATCTGTTGTTGCAGCATGAGAAGAAAGAAAATGATTATGCAGTGTTGGATGATATTCCAAACAATGATGTTTCAGTGGTTCCTCATGCTGGGAAACAATAACAACAACAAATACCACAAACTCTTGTTAGATGATCCTCAAGGATAAGTAGACCTCCAGAAAGATTCTCTCCCTCTTTGTATACTATTTTGTTAACTAATGCTGGTGAGCTAGAATATTATGATGAAGCTATGCAGGTGGATACCAAGGTTCAGTGGGAGCATGGAATGGAAGAAGAAATGGACTCCTTGCTAAAAAACCAGACTTGGGAATTATGCAAGTTGCCTCCAGGTAAAAAGGCTTTACCAAATAAATGGTTTTATAGGCTGAAAGAGGAGGATGGAGGTAAGAAGAGATTTAAAGCCAGATTAGTTGTAAAGGGATTTGCACAGAAAAAGGGTATTGATTTTGATGAAATTTTTTCTCCTATTGTTAAAATGACTTCTATTCGTATTGTTTTAAGTATTATGGCTGCTGAAGATTTGCATTTAGAACAACTTGATGTTAAAACAGTCTTTCTCCATGGTGATTTGGAAGAGGAAATATATATGGACCAGCCACAATGATTTGAGGTCAAAGGTAAGGAGAAACTAGTGTGCAGATTGAAGAAAAGCTTATATGGCTTGAAGCAAGCATCTCGGGAATGGTACTTAAAATTTGATAGTTTTATGGTTGAGCAAGGCTATAGTCGGTGTAATTTTGACCATTGTGTTTATTTTAAGAGGTTGGCTAATGATAGCTACATTATTTTATGTTTATATGTTGATGACATGCTTGTAGCTGGGTCTAACATGGATCACATAAGTGAGTTAAAACAAGAGTTAGCAAAATCTTTTGCTATGAAGGATTTGGGGGTAGCAAAACAAATCCTTGGTATGAAAATTTGTAGAGATAGGAAAAATAGAAAATTATTTTTATCTCAAGCTAATTATGTTGAAAAGGTGTTGCAGAGATTTCATATGGAGAATGCAAAAGCTGTTAGCACACCTTTGCCTAGTCATGTTAAATTCACTAAGGATATGTGTCCAAAGACACAAGAGGAGGAAGAAAAAATGTCTAAGGTACCATATGCTTCAGCTGTAGGCAGTCTAATGTATGCCACGGTATGCACAAGACTAGATATTGCCCATGTTGCAGGAGTTGTTATCAGGTTTTTGAGTCATCCCGAAGTTGAGCATTGGAATGCGGTAAAATGGATTCTCAGGTATTTGAGAGATACATCCAATAATTGTTTATGTTTTGGGGGCTCTAATACTGATTTAAAAGGCTATGTTGACTTAGATTTAGCAGGGGATATAGATACCAAGTGGAGTACCATAGGTTATGTATTTACAGTTGGTGGGACAGCAGTGAATTGGATTTCTCGATTGTAGAAGGTGGTTGCTTTACCCACCACAGAGGCAGAGTATGTTGCTGCAACAGAGGCAGCAAAGGAGATGATATGGCTGCAACTTTTCATGGATGAGTTGGGCAAACAACAGGCTCGAAATTACTTGTTTACAGACAGCCAGAGTGCTATACATCTTGCAAAGAATTCTGCTCTGTATTCTAAAACAAAACACATCGAATTGAGATATCATTTCATTCGGTCAGTGTTGGAAGATGGACAGGTTAAGCTAGACAAGATACATACAGATGTCAATCCAGCGGATATGTTTATGAAGGTAGTGACAAGGGAGAAGTTGAGCTCCTCTTCAGCTTCAGTTGGTCTTCAAGGTTGAATTCAAGTATAACAGAGCAGCAGGGTCCAAGGTACTTATTTCTAGTGAGAGCTGTAATTGCAGCAGTGTCGTCCAGGATCAGTCTCCAAGTGGGAGATTGTGTTGGTATGGAGCCCGATCAATATCCAAGTGGGAGATTGTTGGTATGTGCCGACTGATCATGTTATACTGTATAGCCCATGGTATACTATACATCCCGGCCCCCTGTCCTTGCTGGGATGTACAGTATACAAAAAATAAAAATCAATGATCACCAAAAAAGGGAAAAATCAATGAAAAAAGAAAAATCCGATTTTGTAGAACCTAAAATCTGGAAGCTTCTAAGCTTGTTAAAAAAGGGGTTCAGAGGGGTATTATTGTATGATGAAAAATGCGATTATTCGTAAGATTGTAATAGGTTTTACACTGGATAATAAAAGTATTGGATGGCTGCGGTTTGGTGGATGTAGCCCAGATTGGGTGAACCACGTTAAATTTCTATGTTATGATTTATTCTGTGTGTGTTTTAGTTTCTCTGTTTATTAATTAAATTTGCATTTAATTGTTAGATATCTACCATCTCTAACCCTAACAATTACAAGGAAATTCAATGTGCTAGGAGAAAATTAAAATTGTTATTCAACCTTGAGGCTTCACTAAAGTTATATAGACACCATGATATTGGGAGAAAAGCTCCATGATAGTTTTGTTTGAAGATAAAAATAGTAATCTAGGTGGTATTAGTAGCCAAATGATGCTTATCCTTGTTCAAGTGAGATTATCACTATCTTATGTAAAAGTAAAATAGTGTATCATTGTTATACCAGGGTATTGAATTGTATAAGAAAAATGGATTAAGAAACATAAGAAATATGAACTTTTCAAGGTTGTGAAGTGTTAATGACTCAAAATATTGTAAAATCCTAAATTAGCACTTGCCAAGGTTAGCTAAACTCCTTCTATGTTGCTATTATGTGACTTTTGTAAATTTAAATTAACTTGTATGGCTAGATAAAAAGTCATTTTTTCATTTAGTTATTAGATATTATGAGTTGTAAAAAGAAGTGGATTAAACTAGAAAACATTGAACTGCTTTCCTCATGCATAACCATATTCAACACATGCTCTAAAATTTTACAGTACTATTTTAATATATTTTTGTTTCTATTTGTGTTTTGTTTGGTTTGTTATTGTTACTATCATAAGTAATATTACATACACATTTTTATCCATTATAATACAATAGATACGTAATGGCATAAGGCTACTCAGAAGAATTTATGAGATGAGGTTTTTTTTTGGAAGAATGATTTATGTTATTTTGTGTCTTTTTTGCTTATGTTAACAATTTTATTTTTAATTGAATGAAACAATGTCATAAAAATGACAACCTATATGAAACCCTACAAATATATTGAACTCAATCACTAAACTACTCCCATATGCAACTATCTCATTATTTAAATATCTTGACTAAGATCATTACATGGTTGATTCTTGTGTTAAATTAAAATTATCTGCAAGGGTCACAAAAATAATAAAAAAAGTGGGTTAAGTAATACTCAAATGAAGTTTGAAATGTAGGTATATTTATATTAGTATAGTTTCCAGAAACCTTAATCAATGAGGTACCTTCCAAAAAATTAAAAAATCATGATAATTGAGGCATCCAAAGTCTCTATGGCTTGCATAAATTAACACTCACAAAAGATTTTGGAGAATGTTTCAATGCCACATTTAAAGACCAATTTTATATGATTATCAAATATTAAACAAACTGAAAATAAACCCTAAATGCTATTGGCCCTAGAAATATTATGTTTCATTTATTTTTTCTTTTTCTTTTTATAGTAAGATAAGGCACTACAATCCCTAAGCACTCCTACTGCCAGGAAATCCCACCATCAAGATAAAAAAACCCACTAATCACTAGTTAAGAAAGACCTCTAGAACCTATGTTTTCAAACATTTCTAAGTCATTTACAAATCTTTATACACATTTTTTTTTGTTGTTTTGGAGTTTACACAATAAAAATTGAAACCCTATACATTTTTTTTTAATTTCTTCCTAAGGGGATAATGTTGTTAAGTTATTTTTTATCATCATTACAAGAGATTAAACATTAAGGGGGATTGTATTGCCTCTCTTCTTCTTCTTCTTCTCTCTTATGGGGAGTCTTTTTACTCCCATCATGTTTTTCCTTCTCATTAATCACTGAGATATTTTTTTTCATCTCTCTTTTGGGGAGGAGTTTCATCACACTAGGTCTTCTCCTTTTCTCTATTTATGAGTGATTGCATTTGTACATGGGTGTAGTGTAGAAAAATGTACTACTATACATTTTCACACAATTTTTTGCGACCTTGCAATTAAATTGGACTTAATTATTCCTAATAAATTACATTTTTCAAAGGGGAATCCTGACAATAATTAATGCCAATACATAACAGTTTACATTGAGAAATGTGTGTTCTAGGAATACAGACCTGGGATGTATTTTCCTGTGGGTGAGTGGGTCCTCACTAGGCCCTTGAACCCATTTTTCAAACATGTTTTTTTGGTATTTTAAGGTCCTCAAGTTCAAATTTAAATTTCAGCTTCTAATGTTTAATTTTTAGGAAATTCGCGATATATATTTATAAATACAAGGTTATTTTATCAAATTAATAGCTTATTTCAAGAGAACAATTGAGAGGACTTCCAAAAGATAAAATATTATTGTTAAGAGTATTGAAGAGAATATTTTTTGATCAAAGATTCATTATAGTATTCAGACCCAAGCACCATGTCAAAGTCTTCTTTCATAATGCATGTTTTTGGAGCTAACATTGTGATGTATGTTTCAAAGATCAAGTCAAGAATTCAAAGTCATATTTCAATCATTAAGATCAACATCCATTGAAGCCATTTCATGCAAGATCAAGATTAAGATTGCATATTTTAAAAGGTTTATTCAAGGGTTTGGCGAGTTGCAACATTGTATTGTTCATTCATCATCCCTTTCCTATTTCAATATTTCAATTCAAGGTTTAATTACCAAAATGGGGTTTGACCAAGGAAAACCCCCATTCACCAGAAACAAACATTTTTTCCCTCTTATATTTATGCTGCAGATTCATAGCTTGTGTAGTGCATTAAAATGTATACCCTTGCATTTTGACACTTTTATAGGACAACCTTGCTTTATTTATCCCTATTTATTTCTTAATTGGTCTTATTTTGCATCCACAAGCCCTATGAATTATATCATTTTAATGGCTAATCCAAACATTCTCCAATGCATAAATGATAATTTAATGATTTCATCTATGTGTCCTTGATTTTTGGGTCGAGACTAAAACGTCATCTAGGGTGACTTTGTCCCCAAAAGGTCTTGGGACCCTGATTTTGAGGCATCTTAATTAGGCTCATTTTTGGTGTTTCTGCCCTAAGTTTTATCACTTGGGACTAAGAAACCACCTAAGGTGTCTTAGTCCCTCCATGAATTATTTCTTAGGATTTAAATTCAAATTTTGGCAGGATTTAGCGTCCTTTATTTAATGAATTCATGTGTTGGCTTGGTGTGATACAATTTCAGGATATTAAGCATAGATAAGTATAAGTACAAGGTTCATTCATTCTAATCCAAGTATTTTGTGAGAGAATTCCTAATAGGAAATTGAGTTCACAAGAGAATTCAAGAGAATTTATGTCAAGCATTTGGAGCCATCATCAAGATTCAAAGCATCATATCAAAGAGGTTCTTACATCATGTGTGTTGTGCTAACATTTGTGATGTAGGGATTTTATTCAAGTAAGCAATTCAAGTCAATATCTTTGATTCAAGATCCATATCCATTGTAACCATTTCACACAAGTTTGTAGACTTTACAACAAGGGTTTGGTGAGTTGTTACAATGCATGTTGTTAATTCACCACTTCCCTTCATTATTTCATTTCATTTCAAGGTTTAATTACCAACAATGGGTTTGACCAAGGGAAACCCCCATTCACTAACAAACAACAAGTTTTTCCTTTCTTGCATATTTTTTATTGTAGATTTAGGTTGAGGACTTAAGATCATTTGAAGTGCAAAATTGAAAAATTACAAAAATGCATTGCAATAGTTTCATGTTGATGAAAACTCACCTATAGGCTGAATCTAGAAGTTTCAGTTACTAAGATTGGAGAAGAAGCAAGTGCAGAACTTGGAGCTTAGGACCACATTTAGAATTTTCAAAAATTCATAACAAGACTATTACGCCACCTTGGGTGTCTTAGTCCTCTCTACTATATTTATTAGAGATTCCCTCGTATCTTACTCCAACTTCCAAAGACTACACATCTGCCTCAAAAAATAGCAGTAGGACTAAGACAATAGTAAGCACGTCTTTGTCCTTCCTAGCATATCTGGAAATTTTCTTTACATTTTTGAAATCTTCACAACATTTCCAGACTTCCCAAGTACACATCTCCTAACTCCCAGTTGTATAATTTCATTATTTGCATCTCTCATTTAGCTTACATAATTAGGTTTTGAGATTTGAATGCTCATTTGTCTTTTCCAAGCATTTGCTTGGTGGTGAACCTCTAAAAGATGGAAGAACCCCTTCCTAAGTCTTCCTCATTGAGAATTGACTCACCTTGCGAGGTTGCTAGTTAGTCCAATTAGGAATCCTAGGAAATTTGTGAGTGATTTGTGGAAAGAAGGGTGGTATCATATAAGCATCCCCCCTTTTGAAATAAATAATTTTCGTGAACCCGATCTTGTTGAGTATTCATTTTTTGATTTCGAGTCCATTAAAGCCTTAGACCTAGATTGCATTGCATCTTGCATTAGTGAAGTTTCATCTAGGGTTTTGCATATTTAGTGAAATTGCATCTAGGTTTTCTTATATTTGCATTAGTGAAAGTGCATATAGGTTGCATTTTCTGCTTTCTTGTATCACTCATTTTATTCCAAAACTGAAAAGTGCATTGTTCATCAACTTAATTACATTTAGAAACATTCTTATTATATTCAAAATTGAAAGAAAATTATATTCAACATTGTATCTAACTGCTTGTTACTATTTACTTTTCCTTGCATTCATTGGCATAATTTTTTGTTTCTAAAAATCAACATCTTGGTTAGGAAATATGTAAGCATTATAGACAATCCATAATTTATTGTTTTTATGAGAAAAACCTCTGCTAGGAGTAAAATTCCCTTCTTGGTGTCTTAGTCCCTCAGGATTTTTGGCTCATAAGTCTCTCTCTACTATTTTCTATCTATTTCAGCCTCTAGAACTTCAGAATCTCACCAGTAGGACCAAGATGCCTTTACTAGTGTCTTAGTCCCTATTGAATTTGACTCTCCATTTTTTTAATATCTAAAATTACTTTTTTTTTCTTCTATGGCCTGCCTTCAATTCTATGTTTCAGTTTTTAGAATTGTTGTTATTCTAATTTCTTTCATTTCAAATGTAATTACTCGCATAGGATATTATTTCCATTGCACTTTTTGTGGTTTATCTCTTGTATGATCTATGGTAGTTTGTGTCCTTCAACTAATATTGTGGTTAGACGAAGTGCAAGACTCATGGAATCCTATGATAAAACACTCATTGTGGATCTTAGGTTATCAATCTCTCTTACTTCTGGTGTTGGTAATAGTTCATTAGGTATGGACCATACCTTTGATAACTCTATTTCTATTCGTACCTTACCAACAAGTGCTATACCAAGTGTTCAAATGGTTGATCATATCCCTCAAGAAAACATAATGAAAATGCATGAAGACCTAGCTCATTTACCAAATAGCATGAGTACTGAAAATATTTCCTACACTATTATACTTGCCATAGATAGTATTCACTGCATGATAAAAATTGATGAAAGACTTGAAGTTGTGTGTAACATAGCTCAAATATTTGGAAAACATCTTCCTTCCACCACTAATGGTGCTCAAGCTTCAAAAATTATACAAAACCAAGGAAGAATTCAAACTCCTCCCTCCTCAACCATAACCTCAATTCCTTCATATATAAATCCTCAAATGACCACAACAATGCAACCAACTACTAGCATCCTTCCTACCTCGAACATTTCCACTAGTGCTCGTTATACCTATGTGCCATCTAATCTAATATCTCCTCTTGTAAGCAATCCATTCAATGGTCCTTCCATCACATACACACCACAACCACATTCATCTCCATCACACACTATAAGCAATGATCCTATCATTAACCACATTTACAAAGCCTTTCATCCATTAAACGTCAAGTTTCCACCATAAATCAAAATAAAAATGGTCCACCTTCATACTATGTCAAAAGTAACACACTATCCTTGTAGATGTTGAGAAATCTAGTGCCACAAGGTATATAGATCCCTAGATTTGAGAAATATGGAGGAAAGGGAGATCCTGGTAATCATGTTAATGGCTTTACTACTTTGTCTAGTGACTTTATCCTTGAGGACAAACATTTAGCTAAACTTTTTCCCTGATCCTTGAAAAAAATTGTATTGGATTGGTTTTCTACGTTACTGAATAACTCAATTCATTCATTCAATAAATTTTTTGAAGCCTTTAATAACCATTTCCAAGTGCATATGGTCCCTATAATGGTATTAGCTAATTTGATCAGATACAAGAAAAATGAGGGTGAAAAAATCAATGACTTTATTTCATCCTACCAATCACTTTATTCCCAAATCCGTGTGAAGGTTCTCAATTCCCACCTTCAAAATATGTTCATAGAAAATTTACAAAACAAGATAAGAGATAAGCTCACCATAATGAAATTCCCATCCTTCATGTATTTGTGCACTTCCCTTTGAGACTATCAAAATTTTGTAAGGAGTAGTGAACCAAAAACCACCTCTACCCATCCTAAAAAGTTTGAAAATTCAAACCAAAACACTTACCAACCTTTTAGAGGACAAAATAGAAGTTTTCTTCAACTAAACTCCACCTCTCAACATACCAAACTAGTTGATACCCAAATAGCCACTATAAAGAAGAGTAATCCTTATATCTTTGGGGATTTGAAAAGGAAATTTACACCCTTACCTGATAGATTTCACCACATTATGACCTAACTCTTAAATTAAAACATGCTTACATTACCTCTCGTCTGACCCCTTGACTCTACCAAGCCATTACCTCTGAGCTTTAGAAGCAATTCCTATTGTGCTTATCACCAACAAAAAGGACATGATACATAACACTGAAAATGTCTTAAACACCTTGTGCAAGACCTCATTGATTCTAATCATAGCCTAATTGGAGGTGTGATTGACAAAGGTAATAAGTCTATAGCTCCTCCCAACCAAAACTTGTAAACCATGATACAATGATAGGAGCGATTGACATTGAGCCTCAAAAATAGCAAACCATTGACATCACTTTCTCTTTAGAATAAGCAATCAAACATGCACATGATGGTCCTCTTTACATAGCTGACAAAATCAATAACAAGAACACTCCTAAGATTTTAATTTATCTCATATATGGAGAGAACGTGATAACAAAATAACTCTTATATGTTCATGAACCTACTCAAGATAGATATGATAAAATGAAGGAATGGATTAAAACACATGATGGTTTTTGTCATGCTACGATGGGATCTATCACACTCCCATTACAAGTAGGATCAAGGAAATAAAATGTATCATTCTCTATCATATCTAATTCAGACCAATTTCATGTGAAGTTAGGCTACAAATGGATTTTTTCCATGAATGTGATTCCATATTCTATCCATAAGTGGTTAAATTTTCCAGCCGACAATGAAATATTCACAGTAAACCATAGTGGCTTTAGAACCCCATCTTCCCATGGAAACTTCTCCTTAGATTATTTTTGGCTTGATCACATGGAACCTATAACATCCCATGAGGAGTCCCTTTTCCTATCCTACCAAAGATTCAAATAAAAATGCATAGCTAGACTATCCCTTGAAAATTTTCTCCACCCATGATCAAACCTCCACCACCTAAAGAAAACAATGTTGAACCTAAAGCCCCTCCAACAAACCAAGACCCATCTATGAAAAATCCCTTACCTATTTCCTACAAGATACCTAGAGAAAACCAAACAAGTCCTAATCTACCTTCTAAGAAAATTTTATAAATCCAAAGAGAAAGTGGTTGAACAACCTTCCATGGTTTCTTCTGTTCTTCCTTCACAAGAATAAAAAGAACCAATGGTTGAAAAACCTGCTTCTACACAAGCACAACTTGAAAACCATAATAAAAGGAATATAAATGCTAGAGAGTATAGGCATTGACGTTGTGCAACTATTTGAAAGATGAATGAAGGGAACAACATTGAAAATAAAAATCAGAACTTGATAGAAGCAATAACCGATGACCCTCCTCTCTTACCAAAACAAACAGAGGTTACTTCTCCAACACAAGTAACATATCCTTTTATGGATATTATCATTCATCCTCCTATTTTGGTTAACTTGTATGACAATGGGGAAAAAACTAAAATCGATGAGGAAGTGCATAATGAAATGAATTTATTATTTTCCTCTTCCATGAGCCTAAATGAAAACAACTCTGATGATCCTCCTAAGATGAGTGATTCACTAAGTTTTGAACTTGGTGATTCTCCTAGTACAACACTTGATTTTGTCCCTCTCACTAGTGATCTGCATTCTACATATACTGAACAAGACATGCATGCAAATGACCTACTGGATGGTTGACAAGCATGTGCTTTACTAGGGTATGTGCAGGATCATGATGGGCCAAAAAGTGGCAATATTATGGGTATTTGTAGGGTATGTCGCTGACGACTTTTATTTTACCCAAAATTGATGAAACAAAAATGGAGGAGATTCTCAACTTTCCATCAATATAAATTATGCTTTAATATGAATTTAATAAATAATTATTATTGATTTTCTATTAGAATTACAACTAAAGTCCTGATCGATAGGTTGATTGAAAAACATCTATAACTTTCAAACGGTATCACTTTTTTTGAATCTGAAACATGCGTCACATTCTATGCTTCACATACTATAAGATTAAAAAAAGAAAAATTAAAGTTCATGAAGTTTTGACCAAGTTAAGATGGTCAGACATACAAGTTTTTATATTTTTAAAAAGTTGTAATAAAAAATTCATAATTAATTATTTACTTGGAAAAAAATTACAAAAGAATATGCATCACATCCGAACATGAATCCTCTACTTATATATAAAATCTTATAGAAAAAATATTATCATTTTATTATGGTTAGGTGGTCGAGATGAGACACCTACTTCTTATTTTTTCCTGAATTTAGTACCATTTTGGGAAATTTAGAATTTTCACCAAATAGATTTTATTTATTTTTGAATAAACCTAGTAGTTTAGAAACTACTAATTTTCATGATTCTATTCTTACATATTTTTGAAATAATATAGATAACTTATTCAAATTTTTATGTCAAGTTCCTAACATTGATTTTTCTGAATTTTTTTACTTAACCTATTTTTTCGATGATGATCCTGCACATACCCACTAGTATTTTATCGTTTATTTTCCTTTTTATTTCCTTTTTTCTTTCTTTTCACTTTTCTTTCATGTATGTAATGTGATCCCCTATGATGTTCTATTTGATGTTTCTCTCTCTATGTCCATTCCTCTATTTTTACCTTCATTTTTCTCTATGTCATATACTTTTTCCTTTTCATTTTTGTTTTTGTCTTATGTTTTCCTTTTGGGGATGATGCAAGGCATCGAGACACCCTATGTCTCTTCCAGGTTGACCCAAATGATTTTTCCTTATCTTTTCTTTTCATTTTCCTCTTTATCTTGTCTTTTCCTTTTGGTTATGACGCAAGGTGTCGAGACACCCCTATCTCTCTTCCATGTTGAACCAAAAGGATTTTCTTTCATTTTTCTCTCTTTGTGTCATTCTTCTAGTTGTATGTGTATTTGGGGAATGATGATAGTTCTAAGCTCTCTAATATCATTGCAAGCAAGACAGATACTGACCCCCAATCCATACATCCCTTATGTGTTTCTAGGGGGAAATCCTCTTTTCCTTTTTCTTTTCTGGCTACTTTGAAGTAATTTCTCACAATATGGTGTTAGCAATTTCTATAAATTGGGGACATACATTGGCATTATTTTAGAATGATTTCATCTAAATTTTTCTTTTTCATGTTCCTTGATGTGATTTTCTTTCTTTATGCGATGTTTTTTTCATCTTGGTGGTGTCTTCAAGTTTGAATTCCTTCAAGAATGTGATATTTCCTTTTTCTCTCTTGGAAAAATTAGATACAATGTTCCCTAGGATGAGACCTTGTATTTATCCTATCTTTGTGATGTTAAGCACAATTTCCCCTAAGAGTAAGACTTTGCATGAACTAAGAAAAATCCTTTTGAACATCCCTCTTTCTTATTTCATTTTCCTTTTGACCTTATTAAAGTCATGGAGGTATGGATTTGATATGGACTCCCTAGGGTTCACCTAGTGAGAATCTACCTTCACTAGCCCTCGTGAGCATTCATTTTTGTACCTTATTAAAGTCATGGAGGTATGGATTTGATATGGTCCCCCAGGGGTCACCTACTGAACAACTAGCTTCACAAGCCCTTGTGAGCATGCCTTTTTGTACCTTATTAAAGTGATGGAGGTATAAATTTTATATGGTCCCCTAGGAGCTCACCTAGTGAACAACTAGTTTCACTAGCCCTTGTGAGCGTGTGTTTTATTTGAATAGTGGATAACATGTTCCACTTGTAAACCTTTCTGGACAAATAGCCTAGACCCGGTCCACCGCATTGGATGGCTAGTCGAAGCTTGATCTATTGTAGTTTTCCTTTTTCCTTTTCTTTTTTTTTCCTATCTTTGATGGTGTATGTTTGTGATCTAGTTATTGCTTCATATCTCATCTACAAGTGTGTTCCTTTGTGCTTATGTTTATTTTCCATAGGATATTGATCATGGGGCCTTGGCCACCCTCTTGATTATTATCATCCTATGTTAATAACATTTGTACATTTGAACCCCTCTTGATTGTGTGGTTGGATACTTTAGTGTGACTTTGAAAGTTCATCCTCCCACTAAAGTGGGGGCTAAATGTGTTGTGAAATTTAATTTTAGTGTTCACATAATTTAATATTGTGACTTATTATCACAACTCACATAACTATTATGGATGTGAGAATAGTTATTTGTTAGAGTTTTTTTTGTAATTGAGTTGTTAAAACAACTCAATATATTTAGGGATGTGGTTTATGTTGTCTCCTAAATAATAGGATTTAAGAATCCTATAAATATGTAGAGTGTATTGAAGAAAAATATGATATGAACATATTATTATTGAGTGCAAAATTTTCTTCGTCTACCATATTTTCTAATATGGTATCTGAGCCTAATTGATTCTATGCCTATTCTTTGGCGGTAATAATGTGAAAGGCCATATTTTGTGCCATCTAATTAGGAGAGGATCTTGGGCATGATATATGCTACATTGATTATGATATGATATGGTCATTTTAATTTTTATTGTCCATCCCGTGTAGTGCTTATAGGCCAAAAATCTTCACAGAGTTCAATAGAGAATCATGTGTATTCTTTGGAGTGGCTGATGACTTCTATGATTTGGCACTTTCACACTTGTTATTCTAGCTTGTTTATGATCATATTCTTGGTTGGATTCACTTCCCTTGTTGCAGGTGAGGGCATTCAATAGTGAATCAAGGTCAGTTCCTTTGCTTAAGTGGTGATCCATACAAGTAGACTGAGGTTACAATTTGATTTA
Source organism: Sequoia sempervirens (assembly GCA_007258455.2). Lineage (NCBI taxonomy): Eukaryota > Viridiplantae > Streptophyta > Pinopsida > Cupressales > Cupressaceae > Sequoia > Sequoia sempervirens. The sequence continues at coordinate 4,467 of VDFB02203139.1, read as the reverse complement.
TTGCTAAGCCGACATGCATCTATATATTTGGTGTATCTGGTGCCAAATCATAATTTTGTGTGAGAAAAGTCCCATATTGTTCTATTTGTGATAATATTTGCTTCCGAGCATGCACTATCTATTGGTTTGTTCTAGGCAATCCAATTTCCTAACAATGAATGCATTAATTTTTCCATCAAGATCTTTGGTCCATGTTTTGTGGATTGGTTGTTTAATACTTTGGTCTTAGAGCTTTAGTTTTTTTACGCCTTAGGAGGAGAATGAGCTTATTATTTTATTTTATCTAGCACCCCATTAGCTGGAAGACTCTTTTTGTGTTTGATTTTATATTTGCATTGATCTTGACATATTCCTTTTTAATGGTCATCGCACATAGTGTTTCATTGGATCTATAGATTATTTTTTCGGACCTAATCCTTATTACATTTGTGGTCTAACTCTGCATTAACTTGCATATATTGGTGGTTTTTTTATTATCTGTGTCCTTCCCATGTTATTCTAGAGGTGAAATATGCAGCTCAACTTTTTTAGCATTCTATATCTAGTAGCTTCCATAATTGTCAAGCCTATATTAGTGATTGAATTATATGGTTTGATTGGCCTAAGAGATGAAGGATCAAAATCATTGGTGATTGGGAGGTTTCCCATTCTTATCTTCTCATTTTCTTCACTTTCCAACTATGATTTATTGTGTAAATCTTAGTGCATTTAATTTTAATCTAGGTGGTGACCGACGTTGGATTAAGGTTTGTATATATGAGCCTCATAGTCAAATTCGATTGAGCTAGAAAAGAAAAATGGAGGATGGAGACATCAGATGTTGGAGGTCAATTAATGACCTCTCATAAGTTACCAATGATGGGGCCACACCCATGATATGGTGACAAATGTACAATAAGTAGTGTGTTTTCTTTTTCTCAACATTTTAGTGTGGTGTGTGAATGCTAGAAAAATGATCATATTGGAGAGTAGATGATTGCAAAGGTACTCTCATTGCATTGATCCTCTATCTTCCATGCTTCATTAGAAAATGGTTGGTCATTAAATACATACATTGGAAATGGTGGTCATGTGTAGCAAGATCTAGACAACAAGATCTAGACAATAACATGCACCCTAATATCATTCACTTTTTAGTGTTCCTAGTTATGTGAATAAGTGGAAATTTCACATTGTGGGAGGGAGTAATAACCAATGTTCCATTTCCATTTGGTGCCAAAATGAATAAATTCAAGGGAAGCTTCTAGTTGTAGTGGCGGTTGTCTATGTTGTTCAAGATCAATTGGCAAAAATTGGTAATAGTGACTACAATTAAAAACATTGTGTTCCTATGGAATGTGATGTGAAATATTTTCTAGTATCATTCTTTTAGATTTGTGTGGATTTCTTCCCTAATGTACAAGAATAGTGGCGAAGAAAAGAAATAGTATAATGTAGTTCATGGATCTTGAAAGGGTTTATGGGAGGATCTAGAAAACCATATGAGGTGGACAATTGATGGGTTCCTATTCATGTCCAGGTTTGTGGTAAACTTGTGTCAAAACCATGAAATTTTTTTGGGAGGTTCCTTTCATTTTGAATCAAGATCATGACCCACAAAATTTGGTCCTACTATAGATGTAGGGTGTGAGTTCTTATCATGTTCATACTAGGGGGGTGAATGTTGGGAAATTTAATGTTAGTGTTCACATAAGATAATAATGTGAGTTATTATCACAACTCACATAACTATTACAGATGTGAGAATAGTTATTTGTTAGAGTGCTTGTTTGTAATTGAGTTGCTAAAACAACTCAATATATTTATGGATGTTGTCTATGTTGTTTCCTAAATAATAGGATTTAAGAATCCTATAAATATGTAGAGTGTATTGAAGAAAAATATGAGACGATTATATTGTTATTGAGTGCAAAGTTTTCCACCTCTACCATATTTTCTAAAAAAATGTAGTGTAGTGAAATTTATAACCTTCCATTTTCACACTTTTCTAGGCCCACCTTGCTTTATTTATCCCTCTTTATGTCATAAATGGTCCTATATTACATCCACAAGCCCAATGAATTATATCTTCTCTTGGCTGATCCTAACATTCTCCAATGCAAAAATGGATTTATTTAATGATTTCATCTATGTGTCCCTAATTTTTGGGTTGGGACTAAAACACTAGCTAGGGCATATTTTTCCCCCAAAGGTCTTGGGACCCTAATTTTGAGGCATCTTAATTGGAGCCCTTTATGGTGTATGTGCCCCAAGTTTTATGATTTGGGACTAAGATGCCACCTAAAGCATCTTAGACCTCCTTTAACTCTTTTAGGGATTTAATTTTAAATTATGGATGGATTATCCCTCTTTTATTTCATGAATTCATATGTCGGCTTTGTGTGAAGTGATTTTATATACTAAGCATAGATAGGTATAAATACAAAGGTTCATTCATTAATTCTAATCCAAGTTTTTCTTGAGAGCATTCCTAATAGTAAATTGAGTTCAAAATAGAATTCAAGAGAATTTGTATCAAGCATTTGGAGCCATCATCAAGATTCAAGCATCATATCAAAGAGGTTCTTGCATCATGTGTGTTGCTGTGCTAACATTTGTGATGTAGGGTTTTGAATCAAGTAAGCAATTCAAGTCCATATCTTTGATTCAATATCCATATGTTGGACTCAAGAAACACTGAGAGGGGGGGTGAATCAGTATTCAACAATATTCTAAACTTCAATTTAGAGTATAAACCATCTACAACATTTAAGCCAAAGTAAAGATGCAAGCACATGAAAGAAACAATTAGAACACCAAACAACAAGATATTTACGTGTAAACCTTTTTAGGGGAAAAACCACGGTGGATATTAATCAAAAATTTATATACTCTAATAAAAGTATGAAGAAAAGGTAATGAACATGCATTTAGACACAATACCTAGAGCTCACTGCTCAAAATAAGAAAGGATCACTACCTTACAAATTTTTTGTGATTACAATAAAAGATTGAACTAAGAAGATAACATCTACAAATGCTTGGTTTCAATTCCGGTGAAGCTCATGAATCAAATTTTGGGCCTTCTATTAGACTCTGCACTTTTCTATGCTATTTCACCAAATGGGTATGTGCAGGATCATGATGGGCCAAAAGGTTCTGATATGATGTGTATGTGTAGGATATGTGGTTGACGAATTGTTTTATCCAAAATTGATAAAATGAAAAGGGTTTTTAAAGGATATTCTCATCTTTCCACCAATATAAATTATGCTTTACTTTGAGTTTAATAAATAATTAATTTTCATTTTCTATTTGAATTATGACTAAAGTCCTAATTGATAGGCTAATTGAAAAACATTTATAGCTTTCAAACGGTATCACATTTTTTAAATCCAAAACATGGGTCACATTATATGCTTGGAATACTATAAGATTAAAAAAAAGAAGAAAAAAACATGAAGTTTTGACCAAGTTAAGGTAGTCAAACATACAGGTTTTTATATTTTTTTAAATTTGTAATAAAAATTTCATAATTAATTATTTAATAAGAAAGAAATTAGAAAAAAAATATGCAACACATCGGGACATGAGCCCTCTACTTATATCTAAAGTATTATCATTTTATTGTGGTTGGTGAATTAGGGTAATTCATTATGTTAATAGCCCATAAAATAAACCTAGTAGTTTAGAAACTTCATTCAATTTTCTATAGATTCTATTCTTACATTTTTTGAAATAATACATATAGCTTATTTAAGTACATGTCAAACTACCTAACTCTGGATTTTCTAAAATTTTTGTCCCTTAAGACTTTCTCTTTCCATGATGATCCACCACATACCCGTCACTCTGCAATGAAACTCACTCTTGATCTTCTAATATTTGCACATACATGGCATACTGCACACACATTCATACCCTATGCATACATACATAATGAATTGCCCAAACTTGCATATATATATATATATATATCCACTAGCAATAATTCAGCTGTTATATGTCGGCTTCAAACAAAATACAAAATATTCTCCACATGTTGGCTCAGATCGTGAACAATTTATGATGCGCACCCACACAAGTTGTCCAAACCATAGGTAGGACCCAAATTTTTTTTTTGAATATAGAAACATTTAAACAAGTATTCCTTACACATATATGACATGCTACATTCATTAAGTCAGCCACAATGAGGAAATAAACAAAAAATCATTCTACTAGATCTCCAAGCTTATATATCGATTAATGCAACATCGCAAAACTTGACAGTGAGATACAACCTATCCGAGGGATCCATAACTCAAAAAGGTGATCTGATGAAGCATATAGATTGACATATTACTTGGATACCCTATTCTTCTTGCTTTTTTCCAGTAATAATCTATTCTTTACTTTATCTGTTGGCATGAATAAATTATGATCAGTGGGATGGGATAATGATTTCAGTTGCTATCAATGAAAACACTAAAAGCCATAAAAAATATC